>SSNS01000944.1:0-42901 GCA_006937985.1 Aphyosemion australe
CCCCTGCTCGGCGCCTCTCAGTGGGAGCAACTCCAGAGTGGTAGAGAGTCCAACCCCTCTCGAGGAAACTGGTTCCAGAGCCAGAGCCATGCGTTGAGGTGAGTCCAACTATATCTAGTCGGAACCTCTCAACCTCACACACCAACTCCGGCTCTTTCCCCACCAGAGAGGTGACATTCCACGTACCAAGAGCTAGCTTCTGTAGCCGAGGATCAGACCGCCAAGGTCCCTGCCTTCGGCTACCACCCTTTCCACATTGCACCCGACCCCTTTGGCCCCTCCCACGGGTGGTGGGCCCATGGGAAGGGGGACCCACGTCTCCTCTTCGGGCTATGCCCGGCCGGGCTCCATGGGTGAAAGCCCGGCCACCAGGCGCTCGCCAGCGTGCCCCAACTCCAGGCCTGGCTCCAGAGGGGGGCCCCGGTGACCCGCGTCCGGGCGAGGGAACACTGATTCCATTTATTGTAATCATCATAAGGGGTCTTTGGGCTGCACTTTGTCTGATCCCTCACCTAGGACCTGTTTGCCATGGGTGACCCTACCAGAGGCATAAAGCCTCAGACAACTTAGCTCCTAGGATCATTGGGACACTCAAACCCCTCCACCACGGTAAGGTGGCAGCCCAGGGAGAGGTGGCAGCCCAGGGAGATACAATAGACTTTATTAATCCCATATTAATCGTTACAGCAGCACATGCACCTAGAGAAAAGAGAAAATAATAACAAAAGTACAGGTAAATACTAGGGGTAAGACTTTATTAAAAAAATAATGTAATTAATTAGAGGCTTTGTAATTAATTAATTGTGATTAATTGCATTTAATTGTTCAAGAAAATTTGTCCCCAAAGCAGTTTTTTTTAATTAAAAATAATGAGGCAGAGGGTCATGAAGAGGGATTTCCGACCACTCGTTTGACTGTGGTTTTAGTTTTGTTTGGAGTTTCCTCAATACAAATGTTCCATAAAGCCCACAGCTCGCCCTGTTGTAACGTCCCATCTGATTTCTAACAACCAGAATATTGCATTAATGAAAATATTAGCGCTAAAGCTTCAAAGCACATCTGAACTGATTTGGTGCTAACAGGCTGGATCGATGGGTTTGTCTTTAATCCAGCCTCTGAATCTTTTCTCAGGCCAGTAAAACAAAAATCTAAAATTCTCCCCCACCCTGTAATAAACGTGTTATTTCCATCCTAAAAACAAAGCTTAATGCAATAAGCGGTGTCTGGTTTACCGTGGTGGTTTATTTACATGTTTGTAACTCAGTCTGATGATTTTGTTTGTGTGTTTATTTATGTGTTTCTGTGTCTGTGTGTAAATGAGCAGCATCTACAGGAGGGCAGAAAGGCTCAGCAGTATTTGGATCAGTGCTGGAAACAGATGGAAAATGTAAGTGAGGGAGGGATGGAGGGAGGGAGGAGAGGGGGAGAAACTGTGTTTAGGGTGAATGTTCTGTCAGGGACGGCCAGCTGTGCTCATCCCATACATGCTTGCATGAAGAATGAGAGAAATGCTAACAGAAGTGACTGAAGGACTAATGACGCCCCTCTTCCCAGTCCCATAATCCACACGAGCCTTTATTTAGACAAGGAGCAAATATGGGATTTATTCCAGATATGTGTTTGGACTTTAAAATCAACAGCTGGACCAAGCAGCTCTTTGCTTTTATGCTCAAATGAATTCAACTCTTAAAAATTGGTTTGTTAATCTGAAAGGACAGCATTATCCTTTTCCTCCTCCTGGTGAGATTCCCTGTGCTCAGGCACCAAGGACAGGAGCCAAAGCCAGGAAACACACACTTCCCTACAAGCCCGAGCCCAAGGACCTCGACCCTGACAACCTTCTGTCCGGCTCCCAGAAGGCTCCACAGAAAGACATTCCATTTGTTCACTTCTGAGGTCATTTAAAGACATTAACTGGGATGTTTCCCAACACTCGGCTCATTACAGGACACTTAGTTACCCTCCATGATTCCAGAAAAACTATTTCCTGCTTGTATAAATAATGCCCACTTTTTTTAGCCTCTGGAACGTTGGTAGAGCTCGTCCTGCACGTGTGACTGTTTCAGTGTGTGGTCTGCATGACTTTAACGGTGACTATCTAGTGACTAGACGGTAATGTCTCAGCTATTCACAGTTTCCTTTGCTGCTAATGTAACCCAGATGGACTATCAGGAAGTAAACTGTCTCCGCGTCTGATTCATCACCCCCTCATTCACATATTTTCTTAGTTTTATTTACTGGGACAGGAAACAAAAGGAGCGTGTTGCAATGAGAAGCTCATGCAGCCATGTTTTTTATGTGCTGTGGTGATAAAATGCACCCGCTTTTACTTTTAGAGTAAAAGGAAGTTTGAGAGAGAATGCAAGGAAGCAGAGAAAGCCCAGCTGACCTACGACCGGCTAGATAACGACATCAACGCCACCAAATCAGAAGTGGAGAAGGTAAGAAGCTCCCGCCTGTGAATCATTTCTCTAGAGATGCTGGAATGGATTGTTCTCAGCTCATTGTTTGGATTATCGGTGAAACTACCCAGATGTTGACTTTACTCTGCAGCTGGCAGACGACTAAACACAGAAAATTACTCCGCTGCTTTAAATATTTGCTTTATGAATTTAATAAAAACGAACACTAAAGTGATCTCATTTCCTATTAATCATGCTGTCTAAGTGTGAGCCTGATAAAATCTTTAACTAAAACCAGAAAAAAGTCTTTCAAAAGTTTCTTTCCTGCTCTAAAACGATTCTGTAACACTTGTGTGATTTGTGTGTTGTGGTTACATAAAAACCAATGTTTCTGTGGATGAAATCATCTTTCAGTCCAAAGCCCAGCTCTACCTGCGTACCCACACGGCCGACGAGAGTAAGAACGAGTACGCTGCACAGCTACAGAACTTCAACTCAGAGCAGTGGAAACATTTCAATAACGCTATACCACATATCTTCAAGGTAAGTGCAACACATTAAAACTCCTAGTTACGTTCTTTCTGTGTTTTTCTTCTAATTCCGTGGTTTCTCGTTCTTATCTTGTACACAGAATAGCACAGTTTTTGTTTTTTTACCTTGTTTGCCTAGCCTGGCAAGCCATCCTATATATGTGAATATATAGTCTGGCCACGACTCATTGACGGCCCTCAGTCGTGAGGCGGGATCTACGGTTGTCTTTCAAACTGTCAGCATGCAATTGGATAGCGCTAGGACCAATCAGAGTAACGAACAACGTGACGTCATCACAGCGACGGAAAAGCGGGAGGCTTTAATGGCGTCTAACATCAATGATTTCTGTCGTTTTTGTATAAAAACATGTGAATATCAGGTGTGCTGGGACATTGCACTACTTTGTTTGATAAAAATAAGAAGCCGCTAAGTATATCAGACAGACTTACGCACGTTGGAGTGTAAATAATCCAATGTTGATGACAAAGCCGTTTCAAACGAACGTGTTTCCTGTGTTGCCGCCATGTTGCTTGGGTTTGCGGCCGCAGCGCTCACGTCATCGGCTACTCCCGCTCTGTGATTGGCCAAAAATATAGAGCGCTGTGATTGGCCCAACCAAAACTATAGTGAGTTGTGATTGGACAGCCACAGGCTGCGAGGGTTCCAATGAAGCGTGCCTAGACCAAACTGCAAAGCAAGAATTTGGTCTAGTTCACTAGGCTATGTTTGCCAATAGTTTTGGCGAACCACAGTCGTCATCTTCAGAGCTTTGCTGAAGATGGCGACTCTGTCTCCACTGACAGTTTAAAGGGAGAGTAGGCAGTTTGGGCTTGCTTTTAGCACCCCCTAGTGTCTGTTTTGTAGAACCGAAAGCAAAACCTATCTCCTCGCTGCACATTTGTCTTTTTAACACCCTGGCCGTTTCTCAATACTCAAGGACGCTAGTACGTTCTTGTGTACTTGACAAGTGTGTTCTTGGCTAGGACACCACAAAGTCCATTCTACCGAGTACAGGAGGACGAGGACGGCATTTGGAACAAGCATACTCCTTTGCCTCACAGCAACAAGTGCTGCTCGGAATCCAATGATTAAGAACAGGACGTTCACAATGATTGGATCAGGTTTTTCCAGGATTGTACGTTTCAGAGCCGATTACAATTGTATCTTCTTTTGACAACACATTTAATTTATTGGTTGCCATCGGTATGTGAAGAGAATTTCAAGCAATATTCAAAAATGCTCCACAAAAGCACCTCCTACTGTGCCTTTAAATGAACTTGAGAGCTTGGGTAAACTAGTGTCATGTTTAGAGAAAGTGTTGTGCCAAACACACCATCGAATGTTTAATTCAACAACTTGTGTAAACTTGTTCATTCACTCGTGTAAAAGCTCTGTTTAGTTATTTACACACAGAGACCGACGTATTTATGTCCTTTCTGCTCCACACAGAATCTGCAAGACATGGACGAACGCCGGACAGTAAAGCTCGGGGAGACGTATCGAAGCTTCGCTGAGGCTGAGAGGAGAGTCATTCCCATCGTTTCCAAATGTCTAGACGGAATGGTTTCTGCCGCCAAGGCTGTAGATGAGCGACGGGTACGTGAGAAAACCATCTAGATGGGATCATCAGAAACGGTCACGCGTAAACAGACATTCACACCTGCCTGGTGTTCACCCCCCTTCTCTCCCCAGGATTCAGCAATAGTAGTGGAGTCATTTAAATCTGGCTTTGAACCACCGGGTGACTTTCCCTTTGAAGACTTCAGTCAGAATCTAAGCAAGACGGGATCAGACGTGACCATCAGCAACACGCCTAAAGGAGACCGGGAGCGAGAGCGAGACGGAGGCCCCGGCCCACGACCTGACCCCAAACACGCCATGAGCAGAACCAAGAACAAGCTCTGGCTTTTTGGGAAGAAACCAAAGGTACCGGAGTGATGGCGTCTGCTTAAACTCACACAAACACCCAGGAGATGATGTTTACCTGAACAGTTATCACTCCTGAGAACACGCCTGTCTTCTTATTTTCTCAGTTATTGCAAATTGTTTTTTCTTCACGTGTTTAGTTTCTGTTGATTTGTTGGTATTTTTCACTTTTCCAGCGTGAATAAAAATAGTCTCTAATAAGTCCTCGGACACACTCTTTGGACCTTAGCCTTCTTCATAAAGGTGGTGCTGGTCATTCATTAACCTCCAACTGTTGGTTGATGTTTACCCAATCAGCTGCCTCGTACCATCAGGAACCTGCGCTATAAACGGGGCGTGTGTTTGTGTCCGGTGTTCTCAGACTAATTAAAGCTTGTTTTGAATATTTTAGGTTTCAAACGTCAGTCAAAGATGACCTCCATCTTTTTATTTGTCACATCCTCTCCACACTTTACAATAAAAGTCCCTTTATTAACGTTGCTTAGTGCATTATTAAGCATTAATAAACTATTAAATAAAGTAATAACAACTGCCCTTTGTCCTAACCTTAAGGACACTTGATAGTTAACAGTGGGAACGTTAATAAAAGGATCCTTTGTTTATTAATGCTTAATAATGCACTAAGTAACGTTAATAAAGGGACCCTTATTGTAAAGTGTTACCAAATCATCCATTAAAATAGAGATGATGTTTAAAAATCTAAATGTGACATTTTGTTCTGATTCGTGGCTCTGTCCTCTCACCATGCTTCTCACCAGACCCCCTCCTTTTTCCCTCCCCCTTCCTCCCACTCCTCCTCTCACCTCTGTCCTCCTCCACGGCTCAGCTCTGACCTTGTCAGCCACTATCTGTCTGAGATTAAAACTACAGCGCCCAAAATCTCCCTGAATTTAAGGGACCTGAGGAGAGGAGTGAAACAGGAGGTAGTGATGTATTTGAGGCTGGTTTGTGGTGTTTATTCTATCATTTCTGCAGGATGTCTGCAGGTCCTGATGATGTGTAAAATATCTTAGATTGTAGGTTTTATTAAAACGCTGATAAAACAAAAAAAAAGCTAAAATTTGAAGACCTTGCAGACAACTTGTAGAATTATTCTCCTCTTCTTTTGTCGTCTGTTTCCTGTTCCTTCCATCTCTTTTGTTTGTGTTTGATTTCCTCTGTTATTATCTCTGAGACAGAAGCTTGCTCTGATCACACGTCGGAGGATCCCTGGTGATTGAAGGCGTGTCGGTGTGTGAGGGGATTTGGAGGTTTTTTTTGGAGTGCGGTGTTTTGTGTGTTTTTTTATTGTGTGGAGCAGAAATAACAGCTGAAATAATTCACCGACATCAGGTGTGTGGCACTGATGTCGGACTGTCTAGAGTCTGTGGTGCTGTGAGTGTGCTAACGCTGTCACTGAGCTGTGAAAACAGAGCTCGGAGCTCTCAGATGGTTTAACGCAAACTTGTAAACAACATCCAGCCCCAGCGCCAAACTGAAGCTTCGCTTGGCTTTTGTTTCTGTCAGCGCCATCTGTGATTGGCTGCTGTTGGAGTGTAATCTGTGAGGCAGACCGCGCTGAATGACTGTCTAAATAGTTTTTATTGGCTTAAGGGCCCTGAGGAGGATGCTCAGTCCAACCTGAGCTTTTAAGGGCCAATCCTCACGTCTGACTGGTTAAATTTCACAGACCAGTTATTTGTTAAACGGCAAACAAATAAACAAATATTAATGAATTAATAGAGTTTTTACTCATTCTAAATCAGATGAATATTAAATTCAGAGCTATTAGTAAATAATATATTCTGGGCATGCATCATTTATCCTGCTTTAATAGCTCCGTGTCACGGCCGTCGCTCAACACCAGACAATTCAGCAGCAGGATTGTTTGGCTTGTTTTTTGTAGTTCTAGAATAAAGGTGATGCACTTTAAGAAATATGACCTCATAGCTCAACTCCTATCTAACTTTATTTATAAGGCACCTTAAACAGCCACTTATACATGAATATAAGCTAAAACAATCACTAAGATGGCAACTTTCATACAGCATAAAACAAGAATAAACTAGAAATGACAGTTCAATTCAGTTCATTCATATAGCGCCAAATCACGACAAGTCATCTCAAGGCACTTCACAACACATAAAACAACCAGCTCTGCAAGGCATAAACATACTACAAATTGCTTATTTTTTTACAGCAATTGTCTTATTTTTTTTCTTTCAAGTGATTGAGTCATAATTGCTGCGTTTGTCAAACAGGAGATCGTATTAGGCGTTATTTCATTTAGCCGTGCTCAGAACAGAAACACTAACAGTGTGGTTGGCTTTGTGACGACTACTCATGACTAACAGGCATCTCATGTTCTGTTTCTGGTTTTTTGTGATGGTTTTTGGCTCAGTGGTCAGTAAAGTTGGTGAGTATGTGTGTAACACCCAGCAGTGTGTAGCTAACAGTACATGTGTTCTTACCACTAGGGCGTCCCTTAGTGTCCAATTCACGTCACGTCTGTAGAAAGCGTAAAATTAGCTGCAGCTTTTCAGGAAAAGATTCCCTGTTGTCTGACAAAGGTAGAACTTTTAGCTCTTTGTGGTATGAGTGTCCACCCCGGGACTGGTAGATCGGGGTTTGAATCTCGGTCGGGTCATACCAAACACTTTGAAAAAATGGGACCCAATACCTCCTCGCTTGACACTCAGCACTAAGGGGTTGGATTGGGGGGTTAAACCACCAAATAGTTCCCGAGCGCGGCCACAGCTGCAGCTCACCGCTCCCCACCATGGGGATGGGTCAAATGCAGAGATGTAATTTCACCAGTGTGTGATGATGACTTGGGACTTTAACTTAACTTTAACCACAGGTTCATCTGAATCCGCAGCAGCAGTCAAGAAACTCATACGACAGACTATTATCAAAACCTTTAGGTGCCTTTTCCCTGACATAAAATAATAAACCTGCTGTGGTTAAATAATTTCCTAACCTCTGTCTTATTACTGTAACTTTATAATTAGTGCATCATTAATTTTAACACATCTCTAGAGAAGCTAACTTAGTCGTTTCCTGTTTTAATGCTGCTCGTCCTCTCCAGGCTCCGTCTCTGGAAGATTTCAGTCACTTACCTCCTGAGCAGAGAAGGAAGAAGCTGCAGCAGAAGCTCGATGAACTCAACCGGGAGCTTCAGAAAGAAACTGATCAGAGGTGAGAAATGAGCTCTAGTTACATCTGTTCACAGAAGCTTCTGTTTTCATGAAATGGAAAATTTCCTAAAATCACAACGATGCTAAAACGTAGCTGTGAGCTAATAACTCCATTACGGCGTTTCTTTCAGGGATGCTTTGAACAAGATGAAGGACGTGTATGAGAAGAACCCTCAGATGGGCGACCCGAGCAGCCTGCAGCCAAAGCTATCAGAGACCAACTGTAACATCCAGAAGCTTCGCTCAGAAATCCACAAAAACGAGGTACAGACAGGAGATGCTTGGCAGATTAAAACCTGTGTTACTTCATGTTTTTCTGTTGTATTAAAGCACCGCCTTTTTAAACTTTCTATTGAGGAATTTGGGGTTGGGATTGGTGTTGATACTAAAACATTTATTTTTTCTTACAGAGCTGGTTGTCTGAAGTTGAGGGAAAGCAGAGCTCCAGAGGAGACAGACGACTCAGCGCAGACAACCACCATCACACTCCTCACGGTAGAGAGAGGTAAAAGCCTTCTTCATACATAGATGGGAAAACAATGGACACTTTTTTTTGCTTTCCTATGCTAATAAGCAATTTTATAATGTCATGGTGAAACGATTAGTTCTAAGACAAGCTGGTATAACATCTCATACGCATAGACACGCCCTCTTAAATTAGAATATTCCGAACCACTTTTACGCCGGTAATATATAAATGTTGGTCACGGTAATGCTAACTGCTGAACAACGCTTGCCTGAGCCACTGCTAACGCTAGACAAGGGGTGATGGTGGCAGAGGGGTTAAGTGGGCGCCTTGCAATCGGAAGGTCGCAGGTTCGCGTCCCGCTCAGTCTGTCACTGTTGTTGTGTCTTAACACTTAACCCACGTTGCCTGTGAGTCCTCTGACTCTGAAAGGCGCTATACAAGTGCGGGTCATTTATCATTTCATTATCATTTAGCCTGAGCTACTGCTAACACTAGCCCGAGCTACTGCTAATATCAGCCCGAACTACTACTAACACTAGCCTGAGTTACTGCTAGCATTAGTCTGAGCTACTGCTAATGTCAGCCTGAGCTACTGCTAGCATTAGTCTGAGCTACTGCTACCACTAACTTGAGCTACTGCTAACGCCAGCCTGAGCTACTGCTAGCATTAGTCTGAGCTACTGCTACCACTAACTTGAGCTACTGCTAACGCCAGCCTGAGCTACTGCTAGCATTAGCCTGAGTTACTGCTAGCATTAGCCTGAGTTACTGCTAGCATTAGTCTGAGCTACTGCTACCACTAACCTGAGCTACTGCTAACGCCAGCCTGAGCTACTGCTAGCATTAGCCTGAGTTACTGCTAGCATTAGTCTGAGCTACTGCTACCACTAACCTGAGCTACTGCTAACGCCAGCCTGCGCTACTGCTAGCATTAGCCTGAGTTACTGCTAATGCTAGCCCGAGCTACTGCTAATGTCCTTGTTGGACGAAAGGAAAGCTACACAGAAGAATGTCAAAGCTCATGTGTAACATTCTAGGATTTGGGAATATCCAGACTGAATGAATGCCAGATAGATCCGTAGCTTGCCTGTTGAGTTATCTGGGCACGGTACACAGTTGCACAGAGCTTCTAGCTTCAGGCAGCGTCATGGAGCCATCAAGGTTAACTGGCCAATCAGCACACTGTTCATTTAACCAAGCAGCATTGTTGTATTTGGGGCGTGCGCTAACAAAGCTCTCACCTGTCTCCCGTCAGCCCTGAGGGCAGTTACACCGACGACACCAACCAGGAGCATCACACGCCTCTCCGCCGACCCAATCCTTCACAGCCAGCTCTCCCAAACCACGACCCACACGAGTTTGACGATGAATTCGACGATGACGACCCGTTGCCCGTCATCGGACACTGCAAGGCGCTGTATTCTTTTGACGGTAAGAACAAACAAAAAAAGATGCAGGTGAAGTTTTTAACCTACAATCCTTATAAGTCCGACTGGAATGACTCACATCTCTTGTTTAGACAGTCAGTCAGCAGCTGTGTGTAAACAGTTGTAATCATGCAGAAACATCTGTTAAACTCAACATTGCTGCTGTTTTTGTTTGACTCACAGGTAAGGATGACGGGACGCTGGTGATGGCAGAGAATGAGGTAATACTTCCTCCATAGCTGATAAATGCATGCAATGGCGCCCTCATGTGGCGATATGTGATCTAGCATCAATGTTGGAATGTGGTTGTTGAGCTTTTCCAGAGAAAATTCTGCACACATAGGTTTATAATTTGCTGTTTTGCATGAAAGTGCATCATCAAATCATTTAAAAACTCATTTTGAAAAAGCTTGAAATAGGTTTGGCTTCAGGATAATGGGAAATATCTCTGATTGGTTCAAACTGAAATGCGTTTAAAATATTTCTTTGGAAAGAAAAAATGTTTCTGATGATTCCTGTTTATCATTGAACACGAGGATTTTTTTCTGAATTTCCTGAAGAGGCCTTTAGATTGAAGCTTTTTGATGCGTTTTTTCTGACGTCTCCAAAACGCGTCGGAAAACAAAGAAGAAATCCTGAAATTCTACACGTTTCCACATTAAACATACGTTCTTCTCCATCAGGTTATGTACATCATCGAGGAGGATAAAGGCGACGGCTGGACGCGGGCGAGGAAGCAGAGCGGCGAGGAAGGCTACATTCCCACCACCTACGTAGAAATCACGATAGAGAAACACAGCAAAGGTGCCGTCACGTACATCTGAAGCCCTCATCGTGTTTGTGTCTGTCCTTTTCTCCACGTCTGCCTTCATCTCACCGCACGGATTTCTGTCCTCCTCTCTTCTAATCCCAATTCCATCGTCTTTTCATCCCTTCTGCGTTTTGTTTCTCATATGTGGGGGACTGATGTTCGACGGGGGCGTGCACGAGACAAACATCAGATAATTGTTTTTATTTGAGGTATTTCTATGTTGGAGCTCCACTTCGGATTGATCAAAGTGTTTTAAAATGTTTTATATGTTGGAAACAATTTATTTTTGTTTTATTCAGTCTTTTAATCGTCTTTTTTTTCCTGACTGGTAATGAACAAACTCCCTGATTTTAAGCTTTTTCTTTGTGTTGAATTTAAAGTGAAGTAAGTTCTCATTTTAACTGTCTATCTCTGTGTTTGTGTGTGTGTGTGTGTGTGTGTGTTTGTGTGTGTGTGTGTATACATCTTTTATTTATCAGTGCCATCACACCAGTTTATCTGGATTTTGCTGCAGTAAAACTTTCTAAACGCACTGACGAGAACCAGGAGAAAAGCCTCAGAATGCAGTTTTCTTTTATTTTAGTTTATTTGTTGCAGGCTGTCGTTTATAAATGAGACTAAACAGCTTTTTAGGCAACATTTGCATCATTTTCTGTTTCCATCATTGCCAACGACCCCGCTAAAGCTAACATCAGTTTCCTGTTTAACAAAAAAAACCCAAAAATCTCAGCTTTTTAAAGCTTTTGGCTTAAAAACCAACAAACAAGCTGCTTATTTTCTAACACTGTTTTTATATCGAGGAGTAATTTAATTTTCATTCTCTAAAAAGTGGCTTAGCGGTCCCAAAAGACAGATGATCTCCTGGCTTTTGGGAGAAGTAGCTACAGCATTACGTTTTTTATTTCCGACTCAAAGGTTTTAGCAAACTGGAGCTCGTGATCCAGAAGTCACAGTTTCCGTTTGTGTTTTTGTGGGATTTGTCAGCAATCGTGAACTTTATTCTGCATCTGATAACCTTTAAGCTCACCTCAGTTTTATAAAATAAAATCACAAAGTGCCATTTAGATTGGGCTCTGGATTCTGGTTTGTGTTCTTGCCCCGTGGTTTGTGTTTTCTGTCGCGTTCAGCAGACGATCGCCGACTGAGATCAGATTTATTTATAAGACTTTCTGCTGTATTTTGTTATTTTTCCTCACAAACCTCAAGCGACTCCAGAGTGTTTAGTTTGTTCTTTGTTGCACTCGAGAAATTATTAAAAGGTTCTTATTCAGACTCAGTTTTTTTATTGTTTTTAAATAGAATCTCAGCTCCTCCACTGCAGCAGATTCTCTGATATCCTGGATTTTTACTTTTATTCTGCTCAGCAGAATGAAACTTTCGTGTTTTTTAAGCTGAACTGAGAATCTTTCAGTGACCCACCCTGGTTCTGGTGTTTCATGTTGCTGTTTCTCCTCTATATGTGACTGCAGGTTCCTGAGGGCTGCAGAGTGGCCGGGCGATTTGATTGACTGGTGGAGGGCTCACGCTGATAATTGGTGGTGGGGTGGTGAATGAGACAGAAACGGGAGAGTGTGTGTGGGGGGGGTTGTTTGCATGTTTGTGTTTTTCCATATCCATAATCAAAAATCCATTCCAACGTCGTCCTCAGTTTCCCTGAATTGAATTTGTCCTCGGAGAGCGGGAGGTGGCAGCAGCAGGAGCAACAGCAGCAGCAGGAACAGCTGCAGTAGCATGAGCTACAGCAGCAGGAGCAGGAGCAACAGGAGCAACAGCAGCATAGCAGCAGCAGGAGCAACAGCAGGAGCATCAGCAGCATAGAAGAAGCATCAGCAGCGTAGCAGGAGCATCAGCAGCGTAGCAGGAGCATCAGCAGCGTAGCAGGAGCATCAGCAGCGTAGCAGGAGCATCAGCAGCGTAGCAGGAGCATCAGCAGCGTAGCAGGAGCATCAGCAGCGTAGCAGGAGCAACAGCAGCGTAGCAGGAGCATCAGCAGCGTAGAAGGAGCAACAGCAGCGTAGCAGGAGCAACAGCAGCGTAGCAGGAGCAACAGCAGCGTAGCAGGAGCAACAACAGCAGCAGTATCAGGAGCAGTGTAGCAACAGGAGCAAAAGGAGCAGGAGCAACAGCAGTGTAGCAGCAGCAGGAGCAACAGCAGCAACAGGAGCAGCAGCAGCATAGCAGGAGCAACAGCAGCAGCAGGAGCAACAGGAGCAGTAGTAGCAGCGTAGCAGCAGGAGCAACAGCAGCAGCAGGAGCAACAGCAGCAGCAGGAGCAACAGCAGCAGCAGGAGCAGCAGTAGCAGCGTAGCAGCAGGAGCAACAGGAGCAGTAGTAGCAGCGTAGCAGCAGGAGCAACAGCAGCAGCAGGAGCAACAGCAGCAGCAGGAGCAACAGCAGCAGCAGGAGCAGCAGTAGCAGCGTAGCAGCAGGAGCAACAGCAGTATCAGGAGCAGCGTATTGATGCTGTATTAATACAGAATAATTAAGATCATCACAGTTTCTGGAGTTTAAACATGTTGAAATGAGAACTAGACTGGCTACTTCAGGTTTGATCAGAGTTGAGCTGCTGTCATCTCTCACCTCGAGTGGCAAATGAAAAAAAAGGAAAACCTGCATCTGAACGCTTCATTAGATTTACTTTCTGACATGTTACATTTTTATGACATCATCGTGCTCTAACAGAGTCTCATGTTGGGTGTCGTCTCTGTTGCTGCTGGGCTGATCCTCCTGAGGGAGGTGTTAAAGCGCTGACGTACGTTTGTAGCTCCAGAGGCTTTAAACTAACCCTCAGGTGCTTCCAGTGTTTGCTGCCACTAACACCATCAGTGCTTCGCTCTGCTCCATCTCACTCCTGTCATCAGCTGTGCTCTGTTGGTGATGTCTGCCTGCCTGAGCCACTCTGCTGCTCATGCCTGCTCTCACCCTCATCCAGTTGCATGCCGGTCACTCGTTCGTTCTAATGCAGCATGGTTCATTTGTTCTCTGAGAGGTTGTTAGACAGGTAGGACTCAGGTGAACACACCACCTCTCCTCCTCCCTGGGACGTAGTTCCACCAGTCGACCAGCGGGTGGCAGCCTTCCTTTCCTCACCAAACCACAGTTTATAAAAAAGACCAAACCACAAAGAGGAGCTCCAGACTCAGCCTTCATGTTTTTTTTCTGTATGCCTGACTACATCTCCCATCAGCCACCTGGGCTCAACCCCTTTCAGCCTCAGCTGCATCTCGATAAGAAGTTTGTTTCATGTAATCGGTTGTATTTGTGAATGTGAGGACACACACGTGTAGCAGCAACATGTATGGAAAGCCAAATAGGCCAAAAATGTAAGAAAAAGCCGCTGGGATGTTTGGCTTTGTGTAAACGTGCACACGTGTGTGTTACATGTAGTTTTTAACCATTGAATGATCCGTTGTGTCATGAATGTGTTTCCATGGTGATTGTTTTTAGTTGTGTTCGACCCTCTTCATGGGAGACGACATGGTTTGAATTGATGCACTTTGCCTTGATTAAATGAATGAATGAGTGAACTTTTTCTATGACCACTAATGTTCTGATGATTTTATACTCTTTGTAACTCTTTCTAAGCGAGGACACTATTATTTGCATGACTTCTAGATTATTCTGATTCGTTTCTCTCCGGTGATTGTTATATTTTAATACTGACTGTATCAGAAACACTAATGTAGAGTTCCGCTCCCAGAACATTTAGGATGTCTCTAACGACTCTTCTCCTCGCTCTGACCCGTCTGACCAGTAGGTGACCGCGCTTTAGCCTCTGTTTCTTCCATGAAGCTGTGAAATGTGCAGAACGATGCTGTCGATGTTGTTACTTGAACTTCCTGTTGCTCTTGTGACAACTCCCGTGTGTGATCAATTTGCTGTAAATGTCAAAAAAAATCATTGGATGTTTTTAAAGGAAATTTCCGCGACTCGATGTGCCCAAGTCTTCGCCGCCTTTATGCAGAAACGTCTCCTTAAGTATTTTAAATGAATGAGTTTCTATTTTTTTACTATTATTTTGAAGGTTCCTGCAGCACAGAGCGGTTCCTGCTTCTGTAAAGGTTGACTGTTATCTTTCTCTGTTAGCCTGCCTTCTGTTGTGTTTCCTTTCATCCAAGCAGGGTACATCTCTGTATTTCTGTCTCACGTTACTATACTTCCAGTTTACTAGGAAGTTACCAAAATAAAAGCTTTTGAACTTAAACTGTAGAAACGCATAACAATTAACCTTTACAGCTTCCTTTGGGAAACAAAGTGTTGAATATTAAAGGAACTAATCAGGTCCTGCTCTCAAACCGGTCGGTTTTTAAAGTTTACTCCCAGAAATTTGTTTTTGTTTTTTAATCTGAAATTCCCTCCCAAAAACTACCTAAATGTGTCTGAAAACTGATTATTTTGACTTTTTTTTCCATTTGTAATGCAGTTATCCCGTCCAGTCAGTCTTCTAGAGCTAGGATATTTTCTAAATTCTCATTAGATGAAAAGATGTGGACGTCTTCCTGTCGGTGCTGCAGAATGAACAATCCAAAGATATTCAACATTTGGTAGTGTGTGTTTATTTTTTTTAGAAGAAAGCTGAAATGAATAATTTTTTGTTCCAGCAGAGGAAAATGAAAGCCTCTGCTCATAAATTATTACCCTTAAACTCCATTTCTGACGTGAAACAAATGTTTTCAATGTGATTTTTAAACTCCAGTATTTAAAAACCCATTCTTTTCTCTCTTTACTAAAATGTTACGGACAGTTTTTCAGACTGTTATAATTCAGGATTTCATTCAAATTGATGAATAATGAATCAAATTTGAGGACAAAGCTGCAGATTATTATTGTAGACATTGTGAGCTTCATGTTCCTCCTGTTTTCTTTTATGAGATTCTGCACACACATCCTGTGAAATGAGGTTTTTGCAGGATGTTTCCTTGTAAATCTGTTTCCAGCATCTCCCAAACCAGTGGCAGTACTGCTCCTTATTTTTGTGCACACCCTTTTACATTGATTGTCGTCACTTTGCGAACAAAATGCCTTTTTTTCCTTGAAAAATATTGTTCTAATAAAATAAACAGTAAAAAAAAACAAGGTGTGTATTTTTCTTGTATTCAGACTTTTGTGTGAAGGACCAAAACAAAACAGCTGACATCTGCAGATAAACTGGATTTATTCAATTTCACCACAAGTTCATTATATAATAAACATTTTTCAGTTCTACAAAAAAAGTATTTACACCAAATATTAACAAGCTTTAAATATATACAGCTTTAGTGTCACGTAGTGATTTTCTTTTCAGTGTTTCTGTACAAAAACATTTTCATACAGTTTTATATTTTAAATAACTTATTGTGGATTCTGCTGTTAACGATCTTAAAGCCAGACTCTGCAACTTTTTCATATTTTAAATCATGTTCTTGAGCCAGTTTGTGCTAAAATGACCCTTTACAGGGTTAATGAGATGTCACTCAGACCCCCACCGCCCTCTGTGGCCAGAATACCACACTTGCAACTTCAGAGTGGCGGTCCGCTCCCTGCTGGACTTAGTAAAGTGGAACTGACATGCCTGGTGCTGCAGTCTGCTTCCAGCATGTTTCCTGCATGTTTTAGGTCATGAACTCAGCTGATGTGTTTGATTTAGTGATGAACCGCTCCTGTAGACACTAATGAAGGCTGAGGAGACGTTTCAGCTGTTAGATTAAGGTGTTAAAAAGACCAACGCACAGCAAGGAGATAAGTTTCACTTTTGGTTTCAATAACGGACACTAGGGGGTGCTAAAAGCAAGCCAAAACTGCATAGTGTCCCTTTAAAGTAAAGCTGGTTGTTTTCTATCAGGGATCAGATGTAACGGATCGTCTAGGACCACAGAGGAGTCTCCGTGTTTCTAGAAGCTCTTTAGTAGGTTGATCAATACGATCCCTGTTCTCACAAGTGATGCTCTCCATTTAAACGGCTGCTACATCAATAGAAATCATTTTAGTCTTTTTCGAGGGTTATCTGCTCAGGGATCACATGAATACATATTAGCTTTTTAATCCAGATCAGGATGGGTAAAAATGGCGTTTAAGTTTCTTAAATTCAACTGTGATAAATGCTAAAGAGCTCCTCTGAACGCTTTCTGCAACTGTTGGATACCTGTAGGTGCGGTAGAGGTCAGGCTGGTCTGGTGCCGTGCAGAAGGTCATTTGCTTAATAGATTTAGCTGCAGAATGTCAACGGGGATGAGGTATGGAGAGGATGCATCTGTGTTGAGTGAAACTGGGTGTCATTGTCCTGATTTAATGCTAGGAACAGGCGATGATGTTCAAACGGCACAAAGCTTCAGGGGTGGATGTTTAAAACTGGGTTTCATGAATAAACTCGATACAGAGACGTGATGCTGCAGCAGACGCGGAGTTCTTCTGTGGCTGCAGATCTGAAATGTGGAGGTGGATCTAGAGCTCTGAAGTATGTAAGTCACTTTGATTTCTCAGATTAAGGTTTGCGTTTTGGGCGGGGGCTCTAGCTTCCGGGACAACGCAGTTAGGATGAGGTTGAACTTATTGTAGCGATCGGATTGGTTGACTGCAGCTCCACGACTTCCCCACAGCAGCCGCAGCTGGAAGTCTGTCTTAAACACCTCCAGCAGGTCTTCGTCACACTGAAAGCCTGAGGACGAAACACACAGGTGTGTTTGAAGAAGCAGGAGGGATAAAAACACCTGATCACACTTCGACGGTGCTTTTACCTTGTAAAAGCTTCTGCGCGTTGGCTGTGTAGCTCTGTGCGTTGTTGGCGAAGTCGCGGGCGGACTCCAGGTGACGCAGCATGATGTCACAGCCCTGGTCGCTGTTCTCCCAGAGCTCCGGCCCCTCAGGCGTTATCGTCGGACGCTCCATTAGGGTGAGGAGAGGCAGCAGGAGCGGCACACAAACAACAGAAGAAGAGGAGGCTGCAGGAGAGATGAATAATTATTAAAGACAGACGAACCCTTAAATCTGACTCTTGAGTTTTTGCTGTGTGTGTTTCTGTTTTTTACCTTCAGCTTCCTGCAGATTCTTGTAAAAAGGTTTGAGGATTTTCTCGTAGCTGATGGCGGTCTGCGTGAAGTTCCTCCGCAGGGTCGTCCAGGTTTCCTCCAAGCGGCTGATCTGGAGAACCAACAACAAGCAGCACTTCAGACAAAACTACACGCTTACAACAGCACAGTCGTCCTGCGAGTGTTTCTGCGTTGGCGTTACCTGCTGCAGGTCCAGAGCTTTCATCAGAGCTGTGAAAGCAAACAGATCGCCCACCGTGTCCTTCAGCTCCATCGCAACCAGAATGATGCGATTCAGCGTGGACGCCCGTTCCTCCACGGTGCCCGTGCATCCCAGAATATCCACAGCAACACCTATCGCCATGGTGTGGTGCCTGGAAGACAAAGGGAAGGGAGTCGATCACGCCAACTCTGATTTGGTTGCAGCCTCAGCAGTAAATCATCTGAGCAGGAGGGGATTGGTCAACGTTCCAAACTAAGTGTGCAGGCATCGGTTGAAATGGCGCTACTAGCTGCGATCATAACTTCCTGGAGGAGCTGCTGAACACGATGAATACCTTTCCATCAGGTCCAGCCTCAGCTGTCGGCCGTGCGGGAGCGTCACCAGCTCCAGCCCGGACGCCACGCCCATCTGACCTTTCATCTGCGTGGTCACACCGAGGATCCTCGCAACCTGAAACGGCAACAAAACTTTTACAAGGGGCCAATAAACCGCTTTCAATTATGCTTCAGCACCTGGTGTGTGAGTCAGTAGGTGTAAGAGGAGGAGTCAGCAGCAGCAGGAAGTATGTTCATGTCCAGATCACGTCGTCTGTGCGTGATTATTTAAACAAGCTGTTTTCATTACACGGTTGTTGGTCATGTGTGCAGTTTGCAATAACAACTGTGCAATACATGCAACTTCCTTTACACTAATGTTCTACTGAACTTTAAAGATTTTTTGCATAATTTTCACAATTTTCTTGATAATTTATTTGTTTCTAAGGTAAAACCCCAGAAAAAGGAAGTAGTGGACAGCTCTGTGGGTACCTGGCAGTCGGCCATCAGCAGGTGTCGTGCGATGCTCTGATGGTTGTGGCTCAGCAGCAGCTCCTTCGCTCTCTTCAGAACAGACACCTCCAGCGGTTTGTTCTCCGGTGGGAGAAGCCGTGATCCAAAATCAGAAGGCCTGAACACCGATTCTGTCTCCACAACCGGCCGCTGAAAACCACTCCTCGCTTCTTCTTCCTCCTCTTCTTCATCCATCCCTGTGTCCTCCTCCTCTTCCTCACTGGTGTTTTCTAGAGCTGCGATGGCGTGATGGTAGGAGCTTCTGTCCAACGTTCTCTGTCCTTCTGCTTCCTCTTCCCTCTTCAGTCTCTCCACATAGCTGCAGACTGATGGATGAACTTCAGGTCTGTGTTCTGTGATGAAGCTCTGAGGCTTCAGGTGCAGCTGCCCAGCCCCTCTCGTTACCGCCTCTGAGCTGGGATACTGAACACCTTCAGCAGGTGAACCGCAGGAGCTGTGGGAGTCTGTGGAAGGGAGGTGACGCTGGAATTTCTGGGGCTTCAGCGGAGGAACAGGAGGTGCTGTAGAGGCTGAGGAGCAACAATCACAAATAAAACAAAAGTTGACATCTGGCTTTAAAAAGCAGAAACCTTTTTTTTTTTTTAAAGTTACCTCCACTCCTCCTGGGGGAAGCAGGAATTTCTGCACATGTGGAGGTCTGGGGGGGTGCAGCCAGGCTGGAGGAGGTGCAGGGGGAGTGCGTCAGGTAGGAGGAGGTGGAGGGGGGCATCATGGGCTGAAGGCAGGGGGAGCGGGGGAGTCGAGCCAGAGGGACTTTGCTGGGTTTGGGAGGCGGTTTGGGACACAGCTGGCTGTCGGAGCCCCGGAGTGCCTGACCTGGGAGCACACACACACACACACGTGTTACGAGATCAAATGCTTCAGAGAGACGGTGACTGACTGACTGTAAAACTCCAACAGGAGCTTTTCAACTCAAACACAAAATCCTGGGGCAGGCAGGTGGCTGCTCACCTGCTTGGGGTTCTGCTGATCTGCGTTGGGTGGAGGGGCTCAGAACCGGTTCGCTGCCAGTCCGAAACACGGGAGACTTTGGGCTGGGGCTGGGGAGGAGCGGGTCGGGGGCCGGCTGAGGCTGCGGTTTAGATCCTGAACAAAAGGCCATGAGTGAGTTTAAATATCAAGAGTCGGATCATCTTTTTGCATATTTTTAAGAACCTCACCTAGAGGCAGGAAGCTTTCTGATTGGTGCGCCTTCAGTGGGCGTCGCCTCTCCTGGACTTGGTTGAGACTTGCTGGTTGACTGCCGCAGCGATCCTTCAGCCTGAGCGACAGATGTAAGCACATACAAGTGTTTTACGATAGGGAGCACTTACTACACTTATTACGGTAATATTTCCTCAGCATTAGAGGAAGTGTGAATGGTAAATGGCCTGTATTTATATAGCGCCTTCTTAGGAATCTACAACCCCCCAAGGTGCTTTACAACACAATCAGTCATCCACACATTCACACGCTGGTGAGGATGAGCTACAATGTAGCTACAGCTGCCCTGGGGCGCACTGACAGAGGCGGGGCCTGTCGTACACTGGCGCCACCAGTCCCTCCGACCACCACCAGCAGGCAAGGCGGGTTAAGTGTCTTGCCCAAGGACACAACAACAGCAACAGACTGAGCGGGTCGCGAACCTGCGACCATCCGATTGCAAGGCGGCCACTTAACTCCTCTGCCACCATCGCCCACGTGTGGCTGTTTGCTGTTAGCTTGCTGTTATAGTTTAATTATAGTTAAATGTGTATGTCTATTGTTAAGTGTGTGTGTGTGTGTGTGTGTGTGTGTGTGTGTGTGTGTGTGTGTGTGTGTGTGTGTGTGTGTGTGTGTGTGTGTGAGGGTGTGTGTGTGTGTGTGTGAGGGTGTGTGTGTGTGTGTGTGTGAGGGTGTGTGTGTGTTCATGTGAGTTTCTGGCGGTCAGACCTGAGCTGGCTGCTCCGGAGCAAGCCGTTGTCCTGGCAGTGTGTGCCATCGTGCACGGTGTGTGTGCTGTCGTGCGCGTGCCCATTAATAATGTTGAGGCTGAGACGTTTCTGGCCCCGCCTCTCCTGCTCCACAAGCCCCGCCTCTTTGTGGTTGCTGGACAGGCCGTACTTTTCCTCCAAGCAGCGCAGCGGCAACGACCGGTTGATGGGCTGGAAGATGATGGCTCCTACCACCTTTAGTGGACAGAGAGAAGATACAACTTACTCTTTATTTTATTGTCTTGTGAAATAATCACTGATAAAGCCACCAGCGGGTTTTACTGACAAACCAACATGGAAACTACCTGTGAGACGGGTTTTCTGTTGCCAACATAAAATCTGATGAGTGAAGGAACGCTGTCAAATCCTTCTCGGTCTACCCGGTACTCAACTCTGGAGTAAGCTTCGTTCAGCATCACCACCTGGGCGAGAAGAAAACAACAACAGAGAAAAAAGGTTGTTTTTATTCAAATGATAGACCCTGAAATGAAACGATAAAATTACTGTAGATACATTTTAGAGGGATGGAACCAGAATGCATTGCAAACACACACACACACACACGTGTGTGTGTTTATTACCTTCTTGTTGATTTTAAAGTGCTGAGCAGCGTTTCGCCACTGGCAGGTCAGAACGTAACTTCCTGGACTGGAAACGGAATCACGGATCAGGAAGTCTCCATCACGCTGCACCAAGTTTTCAGCAACCTGGAGGTCACACACACACACACACACACACACACACACACACACACACACACACACACACACACACAGCGGCTGTTTACACTACAAACATTTCATTAAATCCAGTAATGGTGGTCTGTGTTCTGCAGCTACATATAAGACAGATTATTATGAACCGTCTGCTGCTGCTGTGATAACAGAACACTTTTAGAGAGTCACTAAGTTTTCTACTTGAAGGTAAACATGTTTACTTTAGTTTAACGTTTTTAATTTAGAGTGTAGACATTTCTTCAAGTGACAAATGAACTGATTCTTCATTTCTCAGATGCGCTTCAGTTAAATTTGACTAATTTCTTTTTAGACTGTAACAAAACTATCCTCCTGGGCTTTGGTGTCGGCTAAACAGGAAGTAATCATTTATTCTGTTCAAATTAGACATGCTTTTGTCATTTAGGGAGACAGGAGTTTCATTTACGTTTTATTTAATTTAGAGTTTTGAACTAAATATTCTTTGAGGGAGATCTTTCTGCATTCTGAACACGTTTCCTGCTCCAGCACACCTGAACTATTTGGTTTGTTATGTTTTGTTTATGTTATTTATATTATATCACATTTATATCATATTTAAATCATTTGAATACATAATTACATCAAGTAAAAGTTGAACTCTTGGTGAAAATTAGCTGATACATAGCTTTTACGTCTAACAGCACTGATAAGCTAACGGCTAGTCCAAGTGCTCCGTCTCACAGTGGTTCATGCAGATTTGTGCATTGCTCTTTCTGTGACGAGCATTAGAAAGGACCAGTTTCAGCTGAATATAGCACCTTTGGTTCATTCAGGGCTCAGATCAAACAGGAACTTGTTATATCTCTGATAAAGTTCCTGTGTAATGTGAAATCAACAAGTTTTAAAGGTAACATTTGAATGATTTGCTCTAAACGTTAGGAGATTAAAGCATTTTAAAAGCTCCATAATGGATTGCTTAAATCAGCTCCAACCTTGTAAATATTCCTGCTGTTTATAAAATCTAATTATGATTTCTGACGAATCTGGTAATTCTAATAAAATAACAGCGAATGAACCACATGAATAATGACATTTTAGAGGTCAGAGATGTTTAACTTAAAATTCCAAAATGCAATGTGTTTTGTCCCATGGGCGAGACGCTGGAATGCTAACGGGTTAAAGGTTGAATATGGAACATGGGCACTATGGCGATATCTAGTGTTCACAGGTGGTATTGCAACAACAAAACAATTTTTCCAGTCGTCGGGGTGTTGATTCACTGCTGATACGTGAAGTGAGCAGCCAGCACCATGTCCAGTGACGAAGCAGGGTAAGGACTAACTTCTACTAATAAGTTTATTTTACAGCAGCATTTATTGTTAGAACATCTTCTGGGCTCAGAATCAGCTGCTTGACTTGTCAAGTCCGCCATTTTACCCAGTCCCAGCCTCGCCTTGCTGAGCGGACTTTTTACCGCAACGGTGCCCTCTAGTGGCTGGTAGATGTAAACATAAACCCAGTGTCATGCCTGTCAAAATACAATTTTGATTATTTTTTTTAAATATAGCTTTAAAAGGAAAAACTGTACATTCATTCTGCACACCTCTAAACACCCCATGGAGGCATTATTTTATAAAAACATAGCTTTTTATTAAAATGTTCCATATTCAACCTTTAACCCTTTAACACACCAAAGTCGCAAAATTGCGACAAGCATCATTGCTGAGTTTAACGACCCACACCTGCAAATATGAGCCTTCGTGAAGTTACTACTTTACACCTGAAGATAGTGGGAACGTGTAACTTTAATCTGAGCAACACTTATGAGTGTGTTTCTACTGAAATTTTCTGAGTTTATGTCCAATATGGCAGCCTGATAATATCATAATACGCTAATTAGATGAGTGATTTTGGGTCCTACTGAAGAGTTTTCTCATTTACAGTTTACCTTTACCTCTAACCACTTTCAAGCTACAACCTTTTGAAATAGTCATGTCAGAATTAAATATTTCTTTGAAAAAACTCTGGCGCCTAAAGGGTTAAAATAACAGAAACACGCTTTGGTTACGGCTGGCTCAGACTAGCCGTTAGCTTATTACTCCTGTTCAACATCAAAGCTATTTCTTCAAACCGCGGCTGTTCAGGCAGCTGCCTACAACAGGTAACAGAAAGTATTTATACTTTTTACACATAAACACGCTTAAAAATGGTCAAAATATCCCTTCAGTGTGTTTATAGGTGTGTTTTTGAACCGTAAACTTTATTTATAATGTCTCTCAGTCCTTTTCTCACAGAAACACACACGCTTTCACACACGACCCAGGGCTTTAATTAAGTGAGTGTTTGTATAGCGTAGAATGGTAGTTTAGTTTAGCCAAAGGAAGCAGCTTATTAAAACCGATTACATCTCCACACACACACACACACACACACACACAGAAGGAGGTCTATACTCTGACCCAAAGTTACAACCTCAGAGCTGCTGCTGAGGTCACTATTTAACTTCTAATCTCTGTAATCACCGCGCGTGCACGATGGGAGTCTAATAATAGGTGATCTGGTTCAGCAGGTTGGTGAGCAGGCTTTTGAAGTGAGTGACTCAGATTTGTGTGTTTTACCTGTCTGGGAATGGCTCCGTGGTACCAAGCGTGACTCCTGGGCTCCTCGCCGCTCATCTTCAGCTCCTCCTCAAGCTCTCTGCGAAGCTTCTCTACAGAACAGTCCAGGATGAACTGGTCTCTGGAGAACTGGAGAGAAAAATCAGTGATTCAGAAATGGGTTCAATAGAATTTATTAAATGGTTTCTGTTCTTTAAGGATAAGTACGCAGTTTTAAAATAATAAGAAAATTATATAGGAACAAAAATGAATATTTCCTGCTGTTTCATGTCTAAACAAATTTAAAATACATTTAAAAAAATACTGATAGAATTAAAAACACATCATTTTTCTGCTGGTCTCTTATTTATCCTCTCAGGTTTATTTTACCATCCGGAACGTTATGTTTTTATTATCTGACATGAATTTATTTGCTGCTCAGTGTCTCTGAACATGCATCCTTACAGCTGTTTAAATAAATAAGTGCAGCACAATAAAAACCAGTGACCGTGTGCTTAATCTGCTGGCCAGCAGCTGTTTTCTACACATTTTCTCTTGTTAAATCAAATTCTTAGAAAGAGGATTTTAATGATTCAGCTACTGAACTATATTATGTAATATTAAAGTACAATAAACCAAATGCAATCCAAATAAATTCCCAAATGGAGGCAGCTTAACTTTAAAGCCTTCTGCTAATCCACTGGTCAATATTTTCATATAAATTCCTGACGATCAAGTTCAGTAAAAGCTTCGTTCCACAAAAACGGCTTCCTTTAATTCCTGTTGACTTTCACTCATGCTCTACATGAAATGTTTTATTCTTCATATAATTTATAAATAAAACTTTTATCGTGTCTGCAAGCTTTAAAATAAATAAGAGTTGCTGAATATAATTTTAAGAAAACAGACACGAGACCGTTTTAGCGATGCACCGATTCTGGTGTTGGAGACTGATACCGTTTTCTGATTTGACCTGCTGTTGCTGATTTATTTCAATGAATTAGAAAAATTTGAATATTTTGGAACAATAAAGTTGTCACGTTCAACAAACAGAAACAGATTTGTTTTATTGGTGAATGGTTAGGGTTAGGCCTAAAATCAACATCACGGCGTATTGAGGAGTTCACCTCGATAACGATAAATGGACGATAACTACATGAGCAAAAACAAAAGGTGTCCACTAGATGGAGCTGTCACGTGTATTACGTTGAGTCACGCTGTCATGTGACTCGAGGTGGTTCAGCTTCTTAAAGGGACATGAATGTCGCCAACTTGAGCCTAATTTATACACCTCTGTCAGCTCGAGTGTGAAGTCGCGCACGCATTGACGGAGATGTTTTCCCGTCAGACTTCTCCGTCACCTGGAGAGAGTTACAAAGCAGTTCCCCGCCAGGACAACAGAGGGCGTAGCGCTTTTCTGGGGTATCCTGCCACCATTACAGTCACGTATCTGGTCCACGATGGTGTATTTACTACTGCGTTTACATTGTTTTTATGTATTTTAGAGACTTTTTAACACGGATAAATTTGTCCCTCATTCTCCTCCACCTCCTCTGTTTCTTTATACTCCTTCAGTCACGGATTAATAAATGTTCATATTTTCGTACTTTTTCCGCGAGGCGTTCTTCAAGCTACTTCGTGTCTGCTGCTAAATATCTTCAGCTCTCTTTATTTTTTGAGGGGGTAATGGCGGTGCTGTTGACATATTTAAAGGAAGCGGTGTCCTGACCAATCACAAGCTTGCGCTCGCCATCACTTTCGACAAAATGGTAAATGGCCTGTATTTGTATAGCGCCTTCTTAGGGTTCTACAACCCCCCAAGGCGCTTCACAACACAATCAGTCATCCACCCATTCACACGCTGGTGAGGATGAGCTACATCGTAGCTACAGCTGCCCTGGGGCGCACTGACAGAGGCGGGGCCTGTCGTACACTGGTGCCACCGGTCCCTCCGACGACCACCACCAGCAGGCAAGGCGGGTTAAGTGTCTTGCCCAAGGACACAACGACAGCGACAGACTGAGCAGAACGCGAACCTGCAACCTTCCGATTGGAAGGTGGCCACTTAACTCCTCTGCCACCATCGCCCAAGTTTTTAACTTGGGCGTGTCTCCGTCAGCCTGAGCGAGCCTGTCCGAGAGCCCTTGCGCTGACGAAAAATGGCGTTGCGTGTCTCCATACCGACGCAGACGGAGAAGTTGAAATTAGGCTTCAAAGGGGCATGAACGTTGCCGACCTACAAGCATCTTTTCATTTTTTTATCACCAAATTTATTGACGTGGGAAAAGTTTTATCGGTTAGAGTCTGAAATTTCGATAACGATAAATTTTCGATTCATCGCCCAGCGCTAGTTAGGGTTATAAAAAAATCAGATTCCTGAGTTTTAGACTGAGCCGTTCATGTTGGATATAAACTGATTCAGCAGTCACAAATAATGCATTTAGGTAAATATCAGGGATTCACTCTGAGTAGAAAGCATGGTGGTGGTAGTGTTATGGTGTGGTGTTTAATTCTACTTGATCAAATTTACATCATTGTGTTACAAACAAAACATGACATCAAACAGCTTGTTCAGGGCAGAAAAAGCGACAGGAAGTCAAATTTTTTATATTCATGGGGATTTTTCACAGGTTTAAACAGAATTATCAAGCAAAACTTAAATCTTGAGGTCATCCAAACCTCCACAAGGCTGAGAAACACCAGCAGATACAGTTAAAGAGACACAGCTCCCATTTCAGACACAAACAACTGATAAAACCAGTAAAAATACAAAGTTTGATAAACAAGTGAAGGACAGAAAATGAAGTCACAGGATGTTGAGCCAACACAACCACCTGCACCACAACCAGACACCAAACACACTCTTACATGACAGCTGCTGGGTCTCTGCATGGTCTTCTCCTTCCCTCTGCCTCCCAGCAGACAGACGTGGTGGTTTTAGATCTCTAAACACACAAACCGTCTTCTCACACCATCTTTCAGGAGCTCTCTGTTACTCCACAGTGACTATCGCTCTCTCACTCGGCTTCACCTGAATGTGACTTCGTCAATCTGACACCGCCCACCTGCCTGGACCTGCCTCCGCACACACCCTCACCTGACCTTCATAAACACAAATGCATGAGTGACGAAAGCACTTCCCTGAAGTCTGACTTTTTCACCTGTTACTCAAAGTTACAGCCTAACAGGAGGCTGGATTATAGATTAGAGATTTTTACCTGACTGTTCTTGACACAAGTTCTCACCAAACCACTTCTAGCCGTAGTCTATTACCTGCCTGGTCAGCCAACTGGTAGAGCACATCTAAAGTTCCTACATCTCACTGAAGCAGAAAAAAAAATAGTAAAACAAAGAAATTCCAAAGAATATGGAGTTGTTTGAAGAAAAGGCATAACATTATGACATTGCATTGTAATTACCGTATTACAATTATTATATTATTAATTTGCATTAAACTAAAGACCTTATTGCACCAAATCAAACAATGCAAAGTGGTTTAGGGTGTTT
The DNA here is from genome assembly GCA_006937985.1 of Aphyosemion australe. Classification (NCBI taxonomy): domain Eukaryota; kingdom Metazoa; phylum Chordata; class Actinopteri; order Cyprinodontiformes; family Nothobranchiidae; genus Aphyosemion; species Aphyosemion australe. The sequence continues at coordinate 27,569 of SSNS01000944.1, forward strand.
TCATTGCTTTTTTGGTGGTGAGGAAGTTAAAGGATTAAGGAGCATCAGGATTGGTACCTTCATTAGAAACCTGCCATATCCAGCCTTGTACACGTCTGCTGCCCCCTAGTGGAGGATATACAGGTGGAGGCATAGAATACGTAGACGCCCCATTGGGCGCTGCAGAGCGTAACAGCATCACCGCCATATTGGATGGGTCTCCTCGCTCTGCAAAGTCAATGCAGGGTGGGCAGCTATGCCTGTTTTTGTGCAGCCTACAGTTGCAACAACAGGTGTACTGTTGAAAACAGATCATGTGGGATTACTATTGACTTTTCTAGCCTACCTGATGGGATTTTATATTTTAATTTATTTTCATTTATTTTGTTTAATTATGTTTATATTTTAATGATCATGCCATACCATGTGTCTGATTTTGTGAAAAAGCTTGATAAAATGTGTTTTTTAGCTGGGTAAGCACCTTCCTCAGTAGAAATGAATTAACTGGGGGTGAAAGGAGACCCAACTAAGATGGCGGCCGGCCACTACAGCAGCTCCAAAAGGCAGCGCCAGTCCACGGGGCGTCTACGTATTTATGTCTGTGGGTGGGAAGGGCCAATTTTATTTATTACTTTTATATTTTTATATAAATGTTATAAAATGTTTCAGCTTTTCTATTATTATAATTTAATATTTTAGGGTTATATTTTACAAATACGTAAACTGATACATGAAACAATAACCAGAAATCTGTTTTTCATTGTATTATTTATTGGCTAAAGTTAATTTATCAATAATTAAACTGTTATATTTTATCATGCAGTCCAATCCTGTACCCAGTGGGTCCCTGTCCAGCATGTTTTAGTGGTTTTCCTGCTCCAACACAATCAAGCTTCATCAAGCTTTGCAGAAACCTGTTAATTACCCACTGACGAAAATCAGGTGTGTTGGAGCAGAGAAACCTCTAAAACATGAAGGATGGTGGCCCTTGAGGACCAGATCTGGACCCAACTGGTGTAATTTAACAATAAAATAATATTTTTAAAAAGAAAGCATGTGCAGGTAGCAAGTGCTGTGCTGAGATCCTCCACTAGAGGGCAGCAGACATCAATAGGATTAAACACAGGGGGGTTTTGAGGAAAGTGCTAATCCTGGTAAAAAGATAGAGTTTTAGAGTTTACTTGGCATTAGAGGGTTAACTACCACAGCTGCAGAACTGGAACAAAACATGAAAACCAAAACCTGCATAAAAGAAGAGTTCAGGGCAGAGAAGATCCAGATAAGCTAAGAGAGCGCTGACGTTATCTCACCCAAAAGGAAATGACATAAGTCATGTTTATGCTTAAAGTTGGATGCTTTTGCATAATCTCATCCCCTCTCACCGTCTTTGTGTTGCTGCACTTTGTTTTTGATATTTTCTCTCCAATCGTTCTTGCTAAAGTCGTTAGAATGGACTCTGACAGGAAACCAGCAGATCGTGTTTCAGCGTTGGCACAGAAAAAGTCCAACCTATCGCAAGCTGGGATTCATCCACTGATTTAGTTATTTCCAGTTTAGACCAAAACCACCGACCGGTATAACATGTCTTTTATCGTGTGTGTGTGTGTGTGTGTGTGTGTGTGTGTGTGTGTGTGTGTGTGTGTGTGTGTTGGTGCTGCAGAGCAAAGTGCTGGAGGCAGGTGATCTTAGCTGTCACATCCCTTCGGCTGCAGTGATCTCACTGCGTGGATTCAGGTTTCCCGTATCATCATGAGTCATGATGTTACAACACACAAATCTTTAAAAAAAATCTAACAAATCATCATCTTGACTCCCTCTTTTCTGCTTTTATGGATTAAAAGAAAGTTTTGTGTTTCTTTTAAAGGAGTCATCACCTATAACACCGTGGATATCTACGTCCTATTATAGTCTTTTAGACCATTAAAATAAATTGTATTGGAAAAATAAATTAAAAATGTGTTTTTTTAATCCTTTATTGTGAAGGGCATATTTTCTCGCGAGATCACACGCGATATTTCGGCTGTGTCGGATGCGCGCGGGACTGAGGAGCGCGTTGATTGGTGGAAGGAAGCAGGAAGCAGGACGCATCTTCAGCGTCTCGCTCCATAACAACAAAAGTTATAACTGAACCCGACCTGGCAGTGACCTACGGGATCCAATAGTACGCGCCCGAGCCTCGCCTCGTGCGTAATGGCGCCCTCGCTTGTTGTTGAGTTGGGACTAAGTAAGCTAACAGCCAGGCATCGGCTCTTATGCTGTTGTGAAGATGGCATAAAGGCTAATCTCGTTTTGGAGTGCGCGTGCTGGTGGGGTGCATGTGAGCTGGTTGAAGAAGGCAAGATTAAACAAACGCGTCAATGTTAAATATCGACTTCTCAGCCAGTGAAAAATCATTAGGAAGCCATTATAGACATGTTTTAAGTGGAAAAATGAAACTATTGTCACTTTTTTCTTTTTTTAACACAGATCAGAGTTGTTTTTACCTGTGTTAAAGACAAAAAGTGACAATAGTTAAACAAAACGCACAGAATGAACGGCCACAAGATGGAAAAGTGAAAATTTCAGGTGATGACTCCTTTAACCAAACAACAGAATCTGCACCTCTTCTCTTTCCAACCGAGCGTTGTGTGTGAAAGCATCTTGAATAACATCGTGGTGTGACGGCGACCCGGGCCTGACCTTTAGGAGGAATTTGGGGCTTTAGGACACGTGTGTGGAGGAGGGTCCTGATCCTGGACCCTTACCTGCTCCATTGTACACCTTTATTAAGCAGGACAAGAAGAGGGAGCTAGGATTACCTGTGGGTTTGTATCAGTTTCACTTTTGTTTCATTTATCATCATCTCTGTCATCCTGAGTGTTGAAACTAGGATGACTCACCCATGTGGGTCGTTTTTACTACGCAGGATAAACTAGATGAAATAAAAGATGGTTCATCTGTGATTGTTGACACTCACACCGTTCTCACGAGACTCAGCTGCTTCACATCTGAGCCAGACTCCCAGCAGACGGAGGAGTCGCAGCGCTGAGAGGACAGGTGAGTATTAAGGTCACCCATCCTTCATAAAGAGATGAACAGGGATGCAGACGGAGGGGGGGGGGGGGGGGGGGGGGGGGGGGGGGGGGGGGGGGGGGGGGGGGGGTCACAGACAGTTCAGGTTTAGAATGAAGAGATCTTTGATGAAGGGATGGAAAGATGTGAGATAATCTGAGGAAGAAAAAATATACTGGGAGAGGATTTTTATTCATGCTGAAGTAAACATTGTGTTTATTCTCTGCAACAGAGCAGCAATGAGACTTATTTCCTTTCCAAGCCTCCTTTGTTTTTGTAAAACTTGTTATGTTCTAATTTAGGCATCTTTAAGATGAAACTGGACTGGGCTGCTGTAGCTGGAGGAAAAATCCGAGCGGGATTCCCGAGGGAGTTTCCAAACTTTCTTGAAAAGTTTACGACGGTAACGGGACTCCAAATTTCACTCTGCATGAGTAATATGTAAACAAATGGAGACAAAAAATTGGAAATTTTCTTCACCGACTTCTGCTTTTTTCACAATTTTGTGTCTCCAACTTGTCCCAGGGCCCAGTGAGACGTTTAGAGGTTGAAAACAAGCAAATAAATGTGTTTTCATAAACTAAAATAACTAAGACTGCTCTGTTACACAGAACTGAAAAGAGAATTTCACCAATACTTTAAACTTTGTGACCTTTTTTTAATTTTTTTATGAAGTATTTGAAACAAAAATATGCTGATTGTAGAAAAAGGATTGACTGTTTTAACAGACATTAAACCACAGATTGAAATGATGTTTATTTAGTCTAACAGTTATTTTACTCTCTATATATATAAAAATTAAATATTTAAGTGAAAATTTGTTTTAAATCTGCAGCTTTTCAAATTTAAATATTAGCCTAAAAAGCTCAGATGCCAGTAAAAGTCTAAAACTAATGGTGTAGGATTTTGTGACTGAATCGTTTAATTCCTGTTTCCACATTTCTGATTTAAAACCTCTTTGTTTCCATGACGATCCATCCTTTTGTTGCTGCAACCAATGAGAAGCACCACAGGATAATCTGCTTGTCCTTTACGTTCAGCTGAGACAAATGATAGATGCAATAACTCTGATTTCTTATCATCCTACAGAAATGCACACAGTAATAATCCTCATCTTGGCCCAACCATGGACTGTATGTGAGCAACAGATATGTAATAAAAAATGGCTTGGATTAATAAAAGCACCCTAATTTTAAAAATCTGACTTTCACACATTGGTTTTGTGTTCATAGCATGGATTATGTGCAGGTACTGTAAAATCAGGCCATGCAAATGTACTTTCTAACAACATTTTTGTGTAACTTATTATTTTTACTCATTAAAGTTTCAGTTATTTACTTAAAGTGCATCTGGTTTCTGACACAATGCAATACAAATCAGCTTTATATAATGAGATATTTGCAGATTAAGAGTTTTACCACCAAACTGAATAATAACTTCATGCGTCTCTTCTTTCTGACACGCCGGCGTACACGATCCCTTCCTGCTGAGCGCCGTGCATTCGCCTAACTGTGAATTAATTCAAGGTAAAGTTTTTCCAGAGTTGAATGTAAAGCGTCAGCAGTGCAAAGTAAAACTTGGGATACTTTCTGATTATTCAGCAAAAACTTTTTTAAATAGACGCTGAATGGTTACCTCTTACATAACCTTTTCCTTCACATGAGCATCATCCTGCAGCAGAGCTGGAGACCAAACCGCCGGCCCTCTGACCAGAAGACGACCGCCTCACCACGCCGACAAAAGCTAATGACTCTTGGAGATTTTCATCTCCACATCTGAGCTTTCCTGTTTACACGCAGCTGAAAACACGCATCTTCCTGTGTTTATCTGCTGTTTCGGGTAAATCTACAGAAGGATCATCTCTAACATCCATCATAAACATGTGGAACGACCGTCTGTCTCCACTGGATGCCCTTCTGTTCAACACAAGGCCTCTGCTGACTAGAGAAACACTTTATAGTCGATTTGGTAACACTTTATAATAACTACATCTTATTTAGCCTTAATAACTCATGAATAAATATGTAATTAACTAATAAGAAATAGTTAATTAACAATTATTCATACTTAATAAGCAATTAACTAATGCTTTACTCCTAATAATTAGCCCCATATATAAGCTGTTTTTTATTCATACTTAATAAACATGAACAAAGCATTAGTTAATGTATTAGTTAACCGCTTATTAAGTATGAGTCAGTTAATTAGCCATTTCTTATTAGTTAATTACATATTTATTCATAGGTTTAAGGGTAAGTAAGATGTAATTATAAAGTGTTACCGTAGATTTTTGTTCCTGTTTTCTGTAGATTTAACCCTTTAACCACCAGAGATTTTCCAAGAAAATATTTAATTTTGACATCACTATTTCAAAAGGCAGTAGCTTTAATAGCAATCAATGTCATTTAATCAGAAAAAGGTACTTTATTGATCTTTAAATGTGTCCCTTTGCTTGAATACAGCCCTGAAACAAGGTTTAATTGGAGCAGAAACAGGAAGTTGGTCCCTCTGGGGTTAAATGGCGACCTCCCAGAGACACAGATGGAGCCGAGAATACAGAGGGAACGGAACAAATCCTCAGGCTCTAAATGTGTGGAGATCCTCCATCATTAAAGACTGACCCCGTCTCAGATCTCAGCGATGACGACGTAGCTCTGAACTTCCGATATTTTCCTCTCCAGATAAGATTTAAGATAACCACTGAGACTCACAGGCAGGATTTCAGCACATCGATCTGAGAAATCAACCTGAAACTCTTCCTCCATTCACAGAACAGCAGAAGCTTCTGGACGAGAGGTGAAATAAAAACAACCTGAATGATTCAGACAGACAATATCCCATTTTAAGTATTTACATCATAAGATTTGGTAATTTGACTAAAAGATATAGAATGACCTTATGATGCTCCAGAAAGTGACTCGTTCATTTATTATTCATGACTTTGGTGACTCCATCAGGAGCAGATGATCATTATTAAGACTCCAGTTTAAGGATTTAGTATTCTAATGACCTGTTTTGTGTTTATTCTAGAATTTTGCTGAATATTTTTCGTGTTTGTTTTGCCCTTTTTCCTTCTTTGTCCAATATCTGACAAAAAAACTAAATTGAACAGAACTTAATTGATATTTTATTAGAGTTTCTTGCAAATATCTGATCAGTTAAATCAGTGGTCAGTCCTGGTCCTGGAGAGCCGGTATCCAGCACGTTTGAGTTTTAACTCTGCTTCAACACACCTGATTTCAAACAGCAGGTGATTAACAGGCCTGATGAGCTGCTGCACAGGTGATTCAACCACTGAATCAAGTGTGTTGGAGCAGAGAAACAAGGAAAACATGCTGGATACCAGCTCTCGAGGACCAGAAGTGAGTACCACTGAGTTAAAGTAACACTAAATAATTTTCTTTTTACATTAAGCTAGAGCTTTAACATTGATTTCAGTGATTGTTCAGTTAGAAACTTGACCAGTTTCAGATTTGACACCCTCTGCAGCCCTCTGCTGGCCAGATACTGCACTTAACAGTTTTGTGGAGCGGGTAGGTGTTCTAGGGGGCGCTATTTTCTGTGCAGTTAGCTATTTCAGTCAATAAAAAGCACAAGAAGAAGAGAAAAGAAGTTTGCTTTTTCTGTTGGCATCATGGCAGAGCCTAGATGTAAAAGTAACAGAGTAATGTCTTTGGAGGTGAAGCAGCTCTGGTGGCCTAGTGGCAGAGTGTCCGCCCCGGGACTGGGAGATCAGGGTTCGATTCCCGGTCGAGTCATACCAAAGACTTTGAAAAAATGGGACCCAATGCCTCCTCGCTTGACACTCAGCACTAAGGGGTTGGATTGGGGGGTTCAACCACCAAATAGTTCCCGAGCGCGGCCACAGCTGCAGCTCACCGCTCCCCACCATGGGGATGGGTCAAATGCGGAGATGTAATTTCACCATTGTGTGATGAATACTTGGGACTTTAACTTTGACTTTAACTTTAATGAGCCAGAACCAGAGTGAACATCGGCGCGGCCTACGCTAGTTTGAAGAAACTGAAAAAGGCTACGAAATCACAGACTGATGGTGACCTGGCTTTGTTGTTGGACTTGTAAGTAATAATATTGTTTGTCCAACAGTGTGGATCTTTTTGATTTGTGACTTATTTAGTAAGACTTGGTTCATGTTAGCGTTAGCTTGTTGTTAGCGCTAGCTACAGCAGGGTTGTTTACGGTAGTTGTAGTTCCACTTTCAGCCAGTAGGGCGGAGGAGCAGGAAACTGCTCTGTGTTACTTTAATACAGATTTAGATCATAGATCTTTCTTCTTCACCAGAGTGAATTTGAACAAAGAGCGTTGTTGGACAAGATCAAGCTGAGCAGAACCTCCTGGCTGATCCTTGGACCACGTCACCGTGGCCTCCTGCACTGCCGCTCACCCAATTAAGTTAATGACACGGACTCATTTTAATGACATCATACAGATGACAGAACGCTACAAGTTAGTAATTCCTCATCTGCCCGAGTGCCATCACCCTGGTCCTGGTTCTGTATCTGTCTGCCGTCACACACTGCCTTGTCTGTTTGCCAGCAGCACGTTATGGATGAATCCAACACATATCTCACATTCAGCCTCTCAGACAGTCCCTCATTTATGAGATCGTCTGGTCCGCGTAATAAAAGCCCAGTGTTCAGCTCACAGCCAGAAAACAGAAAAAGACGCACTATTCAGTGAGGAGACTGGGCTGGAAGTGGAGCCATGTGCTTTTCAGGCTGTTTTCTGCAGGGCAACATGGGGCTGTGTCTGTCTTTTTGGAAATGCCTTTAAGTGGACGGGTCAGTTTCCTGTGGTTTGCTCTAAACAGCATCAAGGGATCAGAAGGAGCCCTGAAAATGCATGCTTGCACAAAAGAAAATTGCATGTTATTAATACTGTGGGACCAAAGTGACCACCTTTTTTGTTCTAATTTAGGTACAAGAACATGACAGGAAATAACGCAACGAGCTGCAGCACGGGAAATGCACTTTTCACCGGAAATTCAAAAAAACTTGATGCACAAACTCAAATCCCTGCAGACATCCAAACACACACGCTGGTTTCTCCTCACCTTTCCACTGATGATGGAGTTCTTGTGGTAGAAGCAACACAGAGCTTCTGTCAGGGTTTTTAAGTTGCATCGTTCCGTCATTCTGCTCAACTTTTCCAAAAATGCAAATACATAAACAAAGCTCAGCCGTGCAGACTACTTCCAGTCAAGCTCAAATGAAAAAAGTGCAGTAGAAAATAGAAAACATCCATCATGGAATAAAAAAGAGCAACTATTTCAGTTTGTGAACTAAAGCTGCTGTTACCATGACTCCCATCTTTCTTTCTCCTCCACAGTACCCTGCAGAGTGAACCCTCCACCGCTCAACCGACTCTCAACATCCGTTCTCACACTTTTTCCCTGTTGCCACACCCCCCAGACTCCATATATGGGACTGAGGAGGAGCCATATTGTCAGAGTTGAGCCAGTTGTGTGTGGATTGTTTGGGAGGGGCTCAAAAAGAAAATCTGTCTCTATTTTTCCCTGAATGACAGAAGAACTGAAGTGAATGTGACTGGATTAACTTTGAGACCCAGAAGCTGTGCAGCTGGATTTATCAAATATTTCTTTTCTCGTTACTCTCTGGTGCAATAATCTAAAAAATGTAGGATAAAATAAAAAATTAAAAAATTTAGTTTTTTCTACAAAAATGAAAAACCAGAACCAAACCAACGACTTTGTCAAAAACTCATGCTCACATTTCTGTAAATGCATTAATGTTGCAAACGTTTTCCAAATAGAATCAAAAAATCTAAAAATATTCCTGAAAACGGATCCACGACTGAGGAAAGAGCCAGCAAGTGTGTCCTGCAGAGCCGGTTGTGTAACCTAAAGACTCCTGAGACATTACACTCACATTCTAGTGACACTGATCACCACTCAAACGCCAAAACCACACAAAAGCACAGAACACACATTAGGTAACACAAACAGCTATACGATAAACGGCAGAAAAACATCTGCACAGATGCACACACACACACACAGACTGGGTGACACCCCAGAAAAAAGCAGCTGAGGGGAAAATTCTCACTCTAATTACAACTGGGAACTCTCTGAGGATACAGGAAGCAAATGCATGTAGAACATTCCCTAGGGCATCACACACACACACACACACACCACTGTCAACCACATAGCCCCAAATCACCGGCTGCGCTAAACGTCCACCTTAAAATACACAGATCCGATGCTCCAGGAATGCTGTGGAAAAACAGCGAGGGACAGAAACCTTCATGGATCTGTTTTTTCTGTTTTCTATTCCCGTTTGTTGTTCCTGTCAACCAGACGGAGAGAGGCAAAGCTGCTCCAGCCACTTCAGATAATTATGTTACAAAGTGGGGCATGGGATGTGATTATATGGACTTTAGCGTCCACATGGTGCTGGGAGGAGGGAGGTGCAGACTTTCAGCTCAGCGTGTGACCGAAGTCCAACTTTGTTAGGAGTCTAAGTCATTTTTATCTTTTTGTTTCTCATCCAATAATCTGGGATAATAGTGTCGGTCTCTCCTGTAGCTTCTGGATGTTCAGTGGAGGAAACCATGTTAGAAATATAAATGACAACCTAAAGTGATTTGAATTCAGCAGATTAAAGAGGAAAATGCATAGAAGAGATGCTTTTTAATCAGTTTTCACCATTTATCACTCTGAACATCACACTAACCGTTCTGCTCCCAATATCAAATGTAGGACAGGACTTTGTGAAAAAGCAATTTGCGGTAGCTACATTCTGCAAAAACACAATCCAAAGGCCCGACCACCTTTCAACGCCCCCCCACCCCCACCCACGACTCCAGAATACCTGAACGCATAATCCCTGTCCCCAAGGGTTCAGTTTTACATCATTAACCCATTGTTGACACCTTTTCAGTCATAATTCCTAACATTACACACCAACGTAACCATATTGCCATTTAGCATGCTAGCTGATACGATGGGGTCTTTTTATGATGAAAAACGAAGCAGTTTTTAGCGTTGTTGGTTTATACTTCAAAATCACAGCAGCTCAGCGCCACCAACAGTCTGGGAAAAGCCCACCAACAACAGGTCAAAACTCCGTTCAATAATATCAGAGAAGGAGAAACAGCCGGCTGCTACCACTTCAACTTTAGGACAAACTACCAGAGTCCCAACAAGAAAAACACCATTTGACGTCACGACAACAAAAGATGTTTGAACCTAGAAAACGGAGACTGGTGTTTAGCGCTGTCTTGTTTTATCTGGCAATGCAGGTTTTCTGGTTCTGACCGGTGTGTCAGCTCCAATTTACTAAGTCCAACAGGGACCGACACTCTGAAGTTGCAAGTGTGGTATTCTGGCCGCAGAGGGCGGTGGGGGTCTGAGTGACATTTCATTAACCTGTAAAGGGTCATTTTAGCACAAACTGGCTCAAGAACATGAGTGAATGAAAAATTGCAAAGTATGGCTTAAACAGAAATGTGTGAACGCTGATTAAACAATAAACTGCTTACAGAAATGAAAATTTCATCTTCATTTTTTTTAACCTTTATTTATCCAGGTGAACTGTTTGAGAACCACTTCTCATTTACAAACATGACCTGGTTAATTGAACTCCAAACAAGAAAGACTTCTAGTCTCGGTAATTTTTCGCGTCTCTTTTGTAATTCTGCTCTTAATTTCATTTCTATATTACCTTAAAATCAGACTCTCTACGCAGTTTAAACTCTATTTATCAGACTGTGTATATTTACTAAAGCTAAATACACTTTTTGTACTGCTTCATATACTTTTCATCTGAATAAGATAAAATACAATAAAATTACATGTTTAGACTTCAACAAACAGGCTCTGAAAGGTCATAAAGAATGTTATGATATATTTATTTAAAAAAAAACAAGAAATCCTACAGTCACAGCTGACTTTGGGATCTAAACGTGATTATTGTTTTATGTTCTGTTAAAAATAAGAATATTAGTGACCCCTCAAACCGACCACTAGATGGTGCTCTTCTGCAGGACTTCCTGCTTTCCCACTGAACCGAATAAATGTTTTGTCTGAATGTAATTCAGGAGTCTCTCTGTAACCTGAGACCCCCACCACACACACACACACACACACACACACACACACACACACACACACAGTATTATTGTTCTCTAAAGCTCCATCAGGGAGCAGCTCAGGTGGGAGAAAGGAGAAAAGACTCGATAAAAGAGGAGTTAAGATCTTTCTGACTCAAAGAGGATTAATCACTAACTTGTCATCAGAGGCTATTATTCCTCCACCTGCTGCACCACAAATTGTTGTCGTTACGTGGAATTAAGTCATAATTAAACTGATGACAAACAAAATAAGCTACACAGATCATTTCTCCTCGTCTTTCTGTTAAAGTGAGCAACAAACGTACGGGATAAACGTCTTCGGTCCATTTTCAGTGCTCACAATGTAAATGTAAGATTCCTCTTCCTGTACATGTATTTAAATAAAAATCCTTTTTCAGTATTTCCCTTTTTAAATTCCTTCCCTCGGCTATTAAAGAAACACTTCATAGTGAATTTTGAAGTGACCTCATTTAAGGTGATTTGTAATCGGATAAAAGCTGATTTAGACATCAAAACTATGGAAGTGAGGCGATTAATTAGATTTAAGTCCATTAATTACAAGGTAGTTTAACGCTATTGTTCTTTGTGAAAACTTTATGAACTATTTAATCAACTGGAATGTCCAGATTTCCCTTCACTGACACTAAAATTAACGTTTGACCTTTCCAGGAACTCGACACCCAACATTTGTATGTTTTGTGCAGCTTTTGCACGTGCACACACGTCTGTTTTTGTCCACTTAGGAAATGCAAACACACCTGGAGCAGCGGAGGGGGGCGACAGACACATTTTCACACGTATTATACAGATACAGTAGCTCCATATGCTGTGTGCACACACACACAGACTCACTGTTGACCAAAGATACACACACTATCTGGAAACGTGTGTGTGTGTGTGTGTGTGTGTGTGTGTGTGTGTGTGCGTGTGTGCGTGTGCGTACTGAGTTTGCTTTTCTCGCTCAGGTGTCTGATTGGAACCATATGAGCTACTGGTTGATGGAAGAATGAGGAGAGATGGTTAAATTATGAGGAAAATATAGAGGTAAATAAAAAACAAAAAAAACGACCTGTAAGTAGTGTTGTGTTGAAAAAAAATTAAAAATTATATTCTTCAATTCTTATAAAAAATTCTCCAAAACATTGAGTTTAATCAATTAGCAAGTCCAAAAATGGATTTGGCTTTTTTGCAGCTAAAATAGGAGGTAAAAGTCCAGACCGTTTAGGCTTGAGCGGTTAAAAGTTTCCCCTGGTGAGCTGTAACTCACCCAGTGTTGCATCATCGAATTACGGGCAAGAGAACAGCTCAAAAACATTGTTAATAGCACTGACCCATATCAGTATTGAATCGGAACAGACTGGACTGGATCAGATCGTGATAATCGATTCTAACTGTTTAGAATTGGAATCAAATCGACTCTTGAAATTTGAACCCATTTCCAGCTCTACCTGTGAGCAATGGATGGGTGTCGTTGCTCCACTGAGACCCAGAAAGGCTCCAGCCAGAACCCTGGTTATCTGGAACTACTCGGGCGGCTGGACCAGCTTGTAGAAGGATGGAGCGCACGAGGAAAAGAGAAGATCTACAGGTCTCTTTAAGGAGAGTTGGTGGTCCTACCAGAGGCTGCCAGTTAGATAGAGCTGGCTCATTTGTAGGTTTTTAATGGGTGTTTCCTGTTTCACCAGCTTTAACTAGAGCTGTTTTTGATACGTCGTTCGTTTTATGTAGATGTTGATGCTTCTTGGCTGTTTTGATTGTACTGGATAGGTTTTGTCTCTGTTCACCACTTTGGTGAATCATTTCCATTATAAAAAGTGCTGCACAAAGAAAGTAGACGAATGTTGTAAGAATATTAAAGTATTACATAGAGTTATCAGTTTTAAAGCTGTTAAAGTGAATCTACAGAACAAGTTAGGTTTTGAACACAAACACTCACCCCTCCCCTCGGGTATCTTCCCTGAGACGCTTCTGCCAGAACCAGAAACCCACATCGCCAGAGGAAACGAGATAGCGCTAAACACCAGTCTCCGTTTTCTAGGTCCAAACGTCTTTTGTTGTCCGTGACTTCAAATGGAGTTTTTCTTGTTGGGACTCTAGTTTGTCCTGAAGTTGAAGTGGTAGCAGCCGGCTGTTTCTCCTTCTCTGATGATATTGAGCGGAGAACCTCTCACACCAGTGGTGTTCTGGTGATGAATACGTGAGTGTGTGATGAGTGGAGGACCCAGGGAAGTGCCGCGGTTCAGTGAGACCGACAACCGGATGGTCCGATGGTTGCTTTAGACCCGAAACGTGTTATTGGTGGAGGTTTTTAGACAAATGTGAGAGAGCGTTTGTTAAGAGGCATGAAAAAAAAATTTAAGCTAATTTGTTAACCAAATTTGCTTTTGCAGCTTTAAGCATTCTTGCAGGTGAAGAATAACGAAGACAGACGAAAGCATTTTTGCTACAAGTGAAAAATTAAAATTATAATGTACACATATGTTTAAATAATTTGTGCAAACATGGGTGGCTTCTATGTACACCCTAAAATATATTAACCAATAAAAAGCTGAACGTGTTCATTTACACAGCTGTGCTTGAAAAAGACATCCTCTTACTGGTTTGGAAAGAATTAATTTGGCCTTAATGTGGAGGGATATATTATATATATATATATATATATATATATATATATATATATATATATATATATATATATATATATATATATATATATATATATATGTGTATGTGTATATATATATAAACAGCAAAACAGTCTCATAGCCGTGTAGGATGGTGGTGGTGGTGGTCTCAGGACCAAACAGCTGTCTACCACAGAATTTAGAGTCAAACAAACTGATAATCTGACCTAAATTCTCAAAACAATTCAAATATATACAAAATGCATCAAAAAAGGAAGAAATTTAGATTGTATTCAGTTTTAGCTGCATGAGTAAAGAAAATCAAAGCGCTGAACAGAACGAAGCGATCAGTCAGGACTATCACGTGTCGCCAAGATGATGTTGTGTTAACAAAATGATCACTTCTATGACATCATCTCAGTTACACTGAAAGCTGAGACTCAGGTGTGTGTGTGTGTGTGTGTGTGTGTGTGTGTGTGTGTGTGTGAGGATGATTTAAAGCTAACAGCAACAGCAGCGTGTCAGGGTGTATGATTTAGGTGTGTATTATCTTTGTAGTCTAGGAGGGATTAGATTATCTTCTCCTGTGATTGATGTTTGCTCTCCAGCTCACAGAAGAAGAGCTGATTGGTTTTTCATGTGTAGCATCTGAGACGGAGGCAGCTCCTAGTTGCTCCTGCAGCACTTGAGAGGTTTGATTTGTGCCCTCGTTTTTCTCAAATAAAAATGTTTTTCTCTGTACTGAATCCTTTCTTTTTAATTTGCAAACCTGCAGTGACTAAATTATAAAAATAAATGAAAAGACTAGTCTAGTCTCATAGCTGCAGGAGTTCTGTAACTTTAACCAGCAAACAGAACATTAAGGTGTTTTTCCTACCTTGACGTAGTCGACCGCGGCATCCAGGGCGGCTGCAGGATCCCTGGGAAAAACAGACAGGGAGAAGGTCCGGTTCAGAGAGAACATCTTCTCAGAAAGACCCAAAGGACCTTGTTCTTCACTAAGGTTCCTGATGAATATAGAGCTGCTTGTGTTTGGTTCAGGTTTGGTGCTGATGCTGCTCCTTTAGCCTCAGTAGAGTCCTAACATGCTTTCAATGCTGGATTTCATGTCCGAGGGACCAGGACCTCCTCAGAGTTCACCAGGTACCTCAGACAAGTGAAACCAAAGTTCTGAGTTTAAATTTGAGTTTTGTTCTTTCCTCGTTCTCGTTGGCTGCTCTTCTTCATCCTTTCATTCAGAAACAAACACGTTCACCCGCTGCCTGCCTTCTCTCCTCCCCCATAACACACATCACAGCCACACGCCTACTGTTCTTAGCCCACTGACAGATTCACACAAAGGTTAGAGAACACACACACACACACACACACACACAGGCATGCATACAATACACATACAACCATACAGATACACACACATGCATGCACACACAGACACACACGCATGCACACACACATGTACACATATGCACACACACACGCACACACACACGTACAGATACACAGATACACACACACAAACACACACATGCATGCACACACACACACACACACACACATGCAT
>SSNS01000944.1:42951-104987 GCA_006937985.1 Aphyosemion australe
TGTCTGCCCCGATAACAGAAGGAATTCCATAAGTAGAAAGAAAAAAATTTCTGGCCATTTGGATAATGCATCTCACTCCATGCCTCTGTGACAATTCAATGAAACCCATGTGTATGGTGTGAAATGGGTACAAATCAAACATTACCGATAATAGTCTTTAGCAAAAGAAGAAAAGTTTACAGTGCAGTAAAATGAAGTCTCCGGCAGAGGGAGCCCTTGAGCTGCAAGCTTTGCACTCCGGTCAGCAAAAGAGTTTCCCCTGGAGACAAAATACTTGTCACGGGGCGTTCCCATGCTGCGATCCTGCCATAGTTCAAAGGTGTGCAACCAGAGAAATTTATCAACTTAAGCATCTTTCTGCACCAATTTTGTCCACCAGAAAATAATCCATTGTATAAATAAATAAAGTTCTAAGAAATTTGTTTCCACGGTAGAGGAGGGAGCTGCATTGAGTCTGGACGACGTCCTTGGCACCAGCCATTGTATAACTGCTCTGTACCAAGACGTCGAGGCAAAATAATAAACAGGCTGAATAAAACAGCTGTTCAACCTTGGAGCAGCCTGTCTACATAGAATAAATATAAATTTGCAGAGACAAATAACCCTGAGATTTAACTATTGACCATTAAATGCTCTGATACAAGAAGAAACGTGACAGTGTGACTGAAACATTTTTAAAGTGAAATCATGTAGGCCCTGGAATGCTTGTGTGTGTGTGCGTGAGCCAGTGGTCACTGACATTTGTGGTTTTATGACGTGGTGTGGTTAACTGGACATGTTCGAGGTTATAAAATTACAGTATCCATTGTTTCTATAATGCCCAGCTAAACAACTGTAATGTTTCCTTCCTTTACTCTGGAAGACTGTGTGAATTCTGCCACACAAGCTTCCCTTATTGTTGGAAAAAGTCCTTGAAAGATAAGGGATTTTCTCCCCTCTCAGCCTCATTGTCCGTGGGCCAGACAACCACGGCTCTGCTTCATGTAGATATATCACACTGATTGTCATGTCGAATTAAAATCAGTATTCTGTAGACAACTTCAGATATGAATTTTTCCCTTTAATTGACTTAATGTAATTCAAAATAAATCAAATAAAACATCTACTCCATAAGATATACTTAACAAAAAACTCAACTTTGAATGAAAAGGAGCAGAATGAAGAAAAAATCTTATAAATTCTGCCCCCTTTCCCAGGAAAAAAGATCTCCACAGTTTCCATTTGTCAGACACATATACAGATTCATTTTTAAGTATTTCCTATTCTTATTTCCAGAGCGATCATGACCATTGGCTTAATGTGAACTCTTCATAATTACTTGGTACACTCAATTTTGTACATTTTCTGACGTTTAAATGCGAGGGAGAGACCATATGAGTTTTATGTGGAGCAGCTAATGCTTCTCATTGACTCTTGTTCTGGTTAGAGATAATTAGAGTTGTTTGGAGAAGCTTCCGGTATGCTCGCGATCCAGCTCTCATTCCTGGGGTTGTTTGTGGACCTCGGTGTGAGTATTCTCTGGAGGCTTTGTGTTTTTCCTCCTCCTGAGTTAAGTTAAAGCTTGCCGTAGTTTTCAGTCCTCTTTTTGATTAACCGGGATTAACCCCGTTTTGTGTACCTATAGTTTGGTTGTTAAGCTTGTGCCTAATAATTTGGCCTTGTTGNGCACACACACATGCATGCACATTGGGCAGCAGTAGCTCAGGAGGTAGAGCGGGTTGTCCAGTAATCGGAAGGTTGCAGGTTCGATCCCGGCTCCGGCCAGAGAATGCTGCTGTGTGTCCTTGGGCAAGACACTTAACCCGCCTTGCCTGCTGGTGGTGGTCGGAGGGACTGGTGGCGCCAGTGCTCGGCAGCCTCGCCTCTGTCAGTGCGCCCCAGGGCAGCTGTAGCTACATCGTAGCTCATCCCCACCAGCGTATGAATGTGTGTGTGAATGGGTGGATGACTGATTGTGTTGTGAAGCGCCTTGGGGGGTTGTAGAACACTAAGAAGGCGCTATACAAATACAGGCCATTTACCATTTACCATTTACCATGCACACACACACACACACACACATGCATGCACACACACACACACACACACACACACACGCATACATGCATGCACACACACACACACGCATACATGCATGCACACACACACACACGCATACATGCATGCACACACACGCGCATACATGCATGCACACACACGCGCATACATGCACACACACACACACGCATGCATGCATGCACACACACACACACGCATGCATGCATGCACACACACACACATGCATGCATGCATGCACATGTATATACACACACACCTTTATACCAGAGACATTCGTTCACGCCTCCACTTCTCGTTGTTTTTAATTAAACTTATTCTTGTAGCTTTCTGCAGAAAGTGATTGGCTCAATGTCCCTGGCAAGGTCGGTAGTTAAAATCCCTTAAGCCAGCAGCGGTGTTCACAGAGTTTGTTACTTACCAAAGCAAATACCTTTTAACTCTAAGCCCTCTCAGTAATGAGCAGAACAGAGAACTCTATTCATAACAGTCATAAGAGCTGCTAGAAAAAACACGTCAGTTCCCATTTCTGTAGAATAAAGTCAGTTATTTATAAAGCAACATAAACAAAATATAAACAATACAAGCTGCTGGTTAATCATGACATAAATAACACTAACAGTACATTTGTTTTTTTCTGTGCTAGTATAATAGCTTTGCTGTGGTACTCACATTAGTACATTCTAAAAAATCTACAAAATTTAATCATTGTGACCAAACTGCACAAACGTAAATCCCTCTCAGAGAGCCACTTAAAGAATGAAAAAGCTAAAAACACTAGAGGACAGAGAAACAGATTTCTGCACCGTGAACACAGATTTAGGTGAAAACTCGCCGATAGGAAGTCATCTAGCTGTGATATCAACGTCTCTTCATGCAATCAGAAACACTGATGAAATGATAATTTCACATCATTTAGGTTAAAAGTTTCTTTTGGACAAAGTTCCAAGGAGCCACTTCAGTGTGGCTCCAGAGCTGTCCGCTAAAGCCTGAGGATTATTATTATTGTGTCATTATTACTATCTGAGAGAGGATATTTGTTTGTTTTTGTTCTCAGGGTTTAACTTTTATCAAATAAAACTTCTCTCGTGTCACATCTCAGGGGAACTTTTCAAGCCTCTCACCACATCAACAGTCTGACGCTTAAAGCCCTGGCTCGACTCCAGCGTGAGGATGAAACGGAAATCACCACAGACAGAAAACACCCAATTAAATCCTCCAACCAAAGGAAATTCCCTCTTTTTAGCCTCTGATTCAGACAAAAGTCAAAGGTCAGGTCTAAAACACAGAGAAAGATCTCAAAATCTGAACTTTTCAGTCACTTTTAATGGTTTATCTAATCACGATGAAGCCTTCCATCGCTAAACAAAGCCTGTTTTAAAATATATATGATAAAAAGAGATTTCTGTGAGATGGCTCAACGTTTTCAGACTACACAAACTGACCACTGCTAAATCAAGTCTTTTATTTTGCTAAAACAGCATTTAACGCTGAATTTTTCTGCTTCGAAACCCACAAAAACATTCAGTTACACAGTCGGGGGCAAAGGAGGAGAAAACAGAAAGAGCTGAGGCGAGCAGGAAAATAAAAAAGTACAGAGAGGTTAAAGCTGAAGCAGGCAGAACTCAGCACCACAAGCTTTTTCTGGCTACTGTTGTTCTTCCCTCTCCACCGCACAAAACTCAGCACGGGTGTGTGTGTGTGTGTGTGTGTGTGTGTGTGAGAGAGAGAGAGAGAGAGAGAGAGAGAGAGACAGAGGTGGGATCGGGAAGGGAGGCTTCTGAAAGAATATGTCATAAAGCAGCATGTAGTGGTGCCATTCAGCCCACAGAGGTCAGTGTGGTTCCACTTCACCCATCATGACTTTTATTTGGGAAGTTGACATTTAGTCACTCTCTTTTCTGCTGCAACTATTATTGCACAATTTAGAAAGTGACCATATCAGTCTGATTTGTTCTTAAATGAAGCCTCATTAAAAAAAAATTAAGATCAATTTTGATTCCAGGAGCAGTGGCGCCCCCAAGGGGTGGTCAGGGGTGGCCGTGGCCACCACTAGAAAATTGCTGGCCACCCCACTGGCCACTCCAGGGAAGACCAGTGTTCTTTAATGTTCAAACAAACCCTAAATTTGTCTTATTTAAAGTAGCTCTCTGGAGTATTTCTTTTATCTGATGGCACCATCTAGTGGCTGACAAGCGTATCACACCAATAGTCGGTCGACTCAATAATTTAAGATGGCGACTGCACGTTTCTTGTTTATGAATGTGCTTCTGTAGCCGACAGAGCTAAAACACGTTGTTTTACAAGTATTATTCTCATGTCATGTTGTGTTTTCATTTATTTATATTTTAAAGACTTACTTGTCCGTGAAAAGTTCATCAATGCTGCTTCAGCCGAGGTACTTCCTTAAATTTGAAGCACGTAAGCGGTAGTCTAACGCTATTGGTTAGTTTTACTCGACAGTCAGTTTCCTATTGCATGGATTTTACGGGGCAGGGGGCGGGCTTAGCAACAAAAAAAAAGACGTATTGCTTACATTATATCACACTACATGATAAGACAATCACTTTTACGGATTTCTGAAAAATCATAAATAATTCCTGAAAGGGGAAAACTCCGGATTGCTGCTTTAATGGATATACATTTAATGAATAAATAATCAGAATTAAAAAAAATGTTTACGTCACTGCTGCTCACCATTTTCAAAACAAAAGTTTCAATCACCAGAGTTTTAGTAAAGATACAACAGGTCAATTAAGCTTTTTCTAAAATAAGTCTAAAATAAATGTTAAAACATATCAAATAACCGTTTCAAATGTTTTTTTTCTAAAATATTTGTGTTTCTCAAATTTGATGCAAGTGTGTTGGACGCATTTTTGTTTTTTAATGAAAATGGATAAAGAAGCATAAATTACATCACTAAACTTTCCCCAGAATTACCATGAGGATCAAAATTTTCTCAGGCCTAATGAAACTTTTCTGGGGGCGCCACTGTTCAGGAGACACCGAAAGGTCCTAGTTTTAGGTTTTTCATTAAAATCAGATAAAAACGATCCATAACAGATTATCTCTCCTTCTTTTTAGGCTATCCTACTTCAAACTGTCTCCTCCTCCTCCTCCCCGGTGGTCCCAAAGTTGACCACAGAGGTCAAGAGAAAGACAAACCGGCCAATCAGGCGCTAGTGCAACATAAGGTCAGGGGCCACAGGTCAGCAGACAGCATGAGCAATGAAAAGTCAAGAGGGACTGACCAGCAGCAGAAATACCTTTAAAGATAAAATATTTTATCTTTTCATAGAAAAATCTGATAAAATTTAAACAAAATTCTGCACAGCTGTATTCATTAAACATTTAGATTTAACCAGTTTAAGCATTTTAACAGATGTTTACTTACAAAAATGTCAGAATAGAGAAATATAACATTTCTAAAGCTTCTGTTTTTTGTTCGTAGAGTTTGATACGGGGAAGCTTTCATCAACCTGTGGATTCTGACTTTAATCTGGACGAGTGATCCTGCCGTATGTCAGCGGCGTATGAAACGAATCCAGCACGGAGAAAAAAGGATGAGACCAGGAGACAAAGAGCTCACAGTAATCTGTGATCAGCCGGCCACACCCTGACCCTCCAAAGGTAAGGCAGCTGCTGGAGGCTACGGGCGCACCCCCACAGACCCACACTCACACACAGCCTGTACACAAAGCTGGCCACATCAGTCTGAGGTAACCCTACACTAGAGACAGAGAGATGGGAGGACATGATGAGGGATGAGGTGTGTGTTCTCGCTGAAGCTGAGCTAACAGCTACACCCCCCCTCTGGAGACTCGATTTACAACATCTCCATCCAGCTGGGAACGCTCTCACTCCCTGTTCTGACGAGCACCAGTCAGGCCTTCCTGCTGATGCTGCGTGCGAGTTCCAGATACTAGCCTGGGCCCACAGCGTGGGGCTGACTGGAAACAAAGTGCAGCGGGGTCGACGGAGGCTTTGATAGATTTGTAGTCGTCTCTTTCACAGATGATGGGTCAAAGACTTTAGCCCCATATTTGCCACGGCAGCTGTTGTCCATAAATAACCGAGCGTTTCCACATCCTCATTTAGGCTCTGAGAACGTATGTATCTCACTTAGAACAGGTTTTAGTGGAACTTTTTAGTATTCTTATATTTAAAGACCAAGTTCACTTGTTTTTTCAACACATTTGCAGTGGGCTCTAGTATAAATGAGTTTCAGGAAGAAGGAGTTAGCTGGATAAAAAGAGGACAGAAAGCAGCAGGATTTAGAGTCCTACTCTTTATTACTTCCTGATATTTGGACATCTCTCCTCTGATTGGCTAACAGCAACACGACTCTACCACTGACTCTGTTTGCTCTGCAACGTTGATGTTTTATCTCCACAAATAACACAAGCCTGGAGGAGTTCTGCTGTGTGGTGGAGTTGCTAATGCTAACGGTTAGCTTCTACTAGCCCAGACGTTCTCTGCTGTTTCCTGGACGCTAAACCAACAACAGCCTTCCCCGTCGTGAGTCTAGATGGGTGAGTCCATGAATGCTAGTTTTAATCGTGATGTGCAAATATCACAGACTTTTCTAATCTGAGTGTTTCCCGATATATCGATAAGCCGATATATCGGACCGATATTTACCATTTTTAATATATCGGCGTCGGCCGATATACTTACTCTGTAAAGCCGATTTAAAAACAGTTACATTACCGGGCAGAATGTAAATGTATATCTATGTTCCTGAATAAAATCTGTATCATAAATGCTCTAAAAATTATTTTCAACCTAAATTTCTTTTTTCATTCCAGTTTTGAACGTTTAATACTTTGTCAGTAAATTGATTTGTTATATTTACTTTAGTTAGATGTCTGATTTTAACACTGAGCAGTGTACAAAATTAAGATTGAACAGTGTTCAAAAAATGACTCAGGTTCAGAAATTTTGTTCATCAACTGAAGTTATTAGTGACATTTTAGCATGAAAATGAGGTGAAAAATCGGCAGCACATATCGGCCATCGGCTGACCATGACCTCTAGATATCGGCATCGGTAATAGAAAAACCAATATCGGTCGACCTCTAGTTTCCCGGAAGCTAATGCAGGAAATAGGGCTATAAAACCATTTTCACTCTAAGCCTGCATGTGAAACTCAGAATGATGATATTTAAAATAAAATAACAAGAAAACAATAATTTTCCAGTGAACTTGGTCTTTAATGATGAATGAATTGAGTAGAACTATTTGAATGATGTTTGTGTTGGATGCTGTCAAGTGTTTACCTGTAACTGTTGAAGTCGCTGTTTTGGGACAGTGAGGGTTTTATAGGCGGGTGCATGAGCCCAGGAGGCAGCAGTGTGTTCCCACAGAGTAACGGCTGTGTGTGATTGATTTTGGGGTCCCATGTGTAGTTCCCATGGGTGACGTTGGCCCCGGCTCGCTTGCGCCGTGGCAGCGTTCCATGTAATGAGACTGGCTGGTAGGCTGCTGCAGGAATCTCAGATAAGCTGCTGCCCTGCCCTGCTGGGAGGCTGCAGGAAGGAAACACAAAAAAAAGCGGGAGTTTTCCTGCTAACGAGATTTGCTTAAATGAAACTTTGTGTTTTTAATTTGCAGGAGAAAAAAAACTCACCCAGGGTTGAGGCGGTCCATGGAGGAGGTGAGGGAGGCCTGAAGCTTCCTGGGGGAGTAGGTGGTGTTGCTGGGAGGACTGGTGGAGCTGCTGGGGACTCCAGGGTGGGCAGCACCTCCTCCTAAAGCGCGGTGGGCATGGAGGGATCTGGGCAGGCTGGCGAAGCGCCCCTCAGCCATCATCCTCAGCTCTGCAACAATAACCGCAGATATCAGCTGATCAGGATGACATCATCTGAGCTGGATCAGCTGTAAGTTTGTGAAACTTAAGCAGGAGTGGAAACAAGGCAGAAGAAAAGGAGTTCTATTTCATAACATGAATCTAAAACGTTATATGATCCAAAAGATGCAAAACAACACAGACATGTTCCTGCCTAATGTGAAATATGACACATGAATAAAGGTGGAACACCCAGGAACACAGCTGAGATCTTCTCTTTCAGACGATCAAAACACAAACACTGCCTGGAGGAATATGGCTGCTGTCATTACATAACTGTAACTGATAACCTGTACACAGTATTTAAAAATTAGATCACACCAGAACAACAGATTCTAGTATTTTATTCATCAAAACGCAGAAAAGTGCTGATTCTGTTGTTCAGACTTGATATTATCACACATTTAACAAAGTTATTTATGTATCAGATACAATTTAAACATCAGACGTTTTAGTAGATCTGGAAGCTAAACCAAGGAGATATTCAACAACACAGAGAGTAAACGTTAGCACTTCCCTCAGAGAGTTTTATTTTTACTCCATGTGATGATACGGACACCACAGACATAAATACACACGAAGAACAAGACGGATCGTTCTGCAGGGCTGGAAAAATAACACCGGACAAGTTCTTCCTAAATTCCCCTGCTGTGTGAGGATGACTGGACAGCAATCACTCACCCTGCAGCGGTTAGTCACTCACACAAAAACTAAAGCATCCTGGGACGACTCAGCCGAGTCTCCTAATCTCAGCAGATCTGGGAGTCTGACCTCAACCTCCACGCTGGTAAACAAGCTGATTGTGATCAGAAAGGAAGCAGTCCGATACTTTATTTGAACAAGATCAAATCAGAAATAAATACAAATCCTCCAAAATAAAAAACACTCCCAGAAAACAAGCAGAACTTTTTGGATGCATGGGAACATTTACAGTGAATGTTGGTTATAATCATTTGAAAGTGAACGGGTTAGTGTGTGATAAAACTTGTGCATTTGATTATTTAAAAGTGCAAGAAGAACATTTTAAATACAAATAAAGAATTCTTCTAAAAGAGAATATTAAAGGTGCAACATGTAAGAATGAAATAATGACTTATTTTAGTCAAATGTGGTTACTGCAGTCACTTTGTCTAAGCAAAAATTACTCTCTCACTCCCGTTCCGGAACAGATCAGCACCAGAAGATTCTAGATTCTATTCATACTCCGTAGATAAGGTAGATAAATGAATTGTTATATTTGGTGTTTGTACTATTGGGTGTTTTACAGTAGGGAGCGCTTACTACAGTAGTTTGGCTCTGGTATTATAGGAAGTGATGGTTTTTGCCGTCTTGCTGTTTTAGTTCTGAGCGACTCATTAAAGGAAGTAAAAGGCCACGATTGACTCATTATTTTCTTCACACACACAGTTCACTGTTGTGTTGGTGTTGGTAACTGAAAAAGTAGCTTGAGATGTTTTTAGAGCCGACTATTTGCTTCTAATTCACCGTTAGCATTGTTAGCTCAACGTTAGCCTCTAGCCTGCTTCACCCAATATTAGACTAAAACAAAAAGATGCTTTTAGCTTCTAGAGCTTTTATCTGTATTTACTGAATCATGACTCAGCATTGTGTAATATTTTAGTTCCTTTGGTGTTTTATCTGTATTATTTTATTTGGCATCACTGTTTCAATTCGGCTGATTGGAAGTCTTCATGTTTTATTCTTGGTTTGTGATGGTTTGTTAGTCTTGCATAGTTACTGTATCACTTGTGAGGCGCTTTGGTCAGCTCACATGCTGTTTTTAAATGCACTTGATAAATACATTGATATGGTAAAAAGATGGCGTGGCTTCTTAGAGGTACAAGGAATAACTTCTAGGTCGCTCCTGTTTACTGGCTTTGGTTCGTTAAACAACTCTGGAGCTTTTTGCCTGCCGGAGTTGAATTATAAATGCCTGCACTGCTGCATTAGCTCGCCTCAGACTCGGCAACCTCACAAACTCACAGAGTGTAAACAGTAACTACATCCATCTTTTGTTTTTTTTAAAGAGAAAACTGACAACCTCCCAGCCAGCTGAGAATGAAATCTGTTTCAGTATAACCTTGCTTCCAACATGACTGAGACATTAGATTGTTTTGTGATTCTTTCACTTTAGAATTTTTACATATTGCTCCTTTAAACAAAGACAAATGGGTTGAAAATGAATTTTGAAATCAGTGAGGCATAACTATTTCTATTGGTCAGCATCAGTTTGACCAGAATGATGTAGCTTTCCTGCTTGATGTGGATTAAAAAAAAAGATCACAGAAGACCTTTGATTTATGAGTCGGAGGTATTTGGAATTTGAATATGTGTCCAGCTGTAAATTAGACTTAAAATAAAACCAAACAGAAAGAAGGACTCACTGATTCATCAGGTTTTATTGATGAATATCAATGAAAATGCAAATACGTCTCTAGATAAAGGAACAGCTGTTTCAGGCCTACACACACACACACACACACACACACACACACACACACACACACACACACACACACACACACACACACACACACACACAGTAAAAGAAGTAAGGCACCCTGGATCAGTTTGTGGATTCCTCCGTGGGACAGCGGGAGAACCCGTCTGGGATTCAGCTCTGTGTGTGTGTGTGTGTGTGTGTGTGTGTGTGTGTGTGTGTGTATGTGTGTGGCCCTGACCATCTGCTGGACACACAACCTTCTCTGAGTGAAGAAAGGACAAACTCTCACTGAGAAAAGCACAAACACATAAATAGTTTCTCAGTCCATCTAATAAATTATTAACATTAAAAGCTACAGGAAGTCCTTTTTAAGGACCAGAGTACTTCCTTTCCTCTCTGAATTCTCCTCATCAGATGCTTTCATGCCATTTATTTCCCATCTCTGCTTTATTTCAGCCACTCCTCTCTTTTTGACTCCATCTCCACTCATCCATCTTTCTCTTTAAGCGTCGCGTCCCCCTCCACACAGACGTCCTCTCCCTATCGCTCTCTGTCCATCATCGTGTCAGCTTCTCTTCGCCTCCTGACTTTTGTCTCCTTTGCTTTTGTCCGTCCAACTCTCATACTGATACACTTCTCTTTTACCCCCCTTTTGTTTTTTATGCCTTCACAGTCTCATTCTCTCATTCCAGCAGCTGTTCGGCCAACAATCACATCTCTCAGCATCCCACGTGCACTCACATGAGTTCATCTGAGGCCAAAGATACAAAAGATCTCACAAGTTTTCTTTTCATCTTTCAAATTTTAAAGTTTGTTTCAGTTCAGGACGAGTGACTGGAATCTTGTTTAAGATCAAAATAAAAAGTTTTAGTGTTCAAGTGAGCAAAAGTAATATATTTTTAATCCCTGTATTTTGGTTGTAAACAAAAATCTTCTCTGTGGAAAAGATGAACAGTAAATTAAAGGAAAATATTTAAAAATAATGAAAAGTTCATTTTGTGTTTAACATTCAGTTAAAATCTCATAAGTTTTAAACACTAAATAGTTTTTTTAACTGTAAGCTAGAGCTTTAACACTGATCTCAGTGATTGTTGAGTTAGAAACTTGACCAGTTTCACATCTGACACCACTCTGCAGCCCTCTGCTGAACAAAAACCACACTAGATAGTTTTGTGGAGCGGGTAGGTGTTCTAGGGGGCACCCTTACCTGCATTACTGCTGTTAGCTGTAATGCTAGCAGTTAGCATTTTCAATTTGCCGATCGTCAATAAAAAGCACAAGAAGAAGAAAAAGAAGTTTGCTTTTTCTGTTGGCATCATGGCGGAGCCTGGAAGTAAATGTAACAGAGTAATGTCTTTAGAGGTGAAGCAAAGAGCTAACACCAGAGTGAACATCAGCGCGGCCTACGCTAGTTTGAGGGAGCTAAAGGAGGCTACAAAGTCACGGACTGATGGTGACCTGGCTTTGTTGCTACTCGACTTGTAATATTTTTTGTCCAACAGTGTGGATCTTTTTACTTTGTGGTTTATTTTAGTATTAGTTGGCTCATGTTAGCATTAGCTCGTTGTTAGCGCTAGCTACAGAAGGCTGCAGCAGGGTTGTTTACGACAGATAATTCCACTTTCAATCAGTAGGGTGGAGGAGCAGGAAACTCAGTTACTTTGACTGCTGGGAAACTAGTTGGAGACACAAAATGACAAGAAAACCTAAATTGTAAATGTGCAAAATGCAAATGGTAATAAATGTGTGAATATTGCATACATTCTCATTGCAATTAAGTCATAAATAACTTTATGTCCATTTATTATTTAATTTATCACCTTTTATTCACAAACCTGTCCAGCTGGGAATGTTTCTTTCCGTCTCCAAAGTTTTCTCAAAAGTCATTCACTTTCTGACCTACAAAAAGTTATTCAAGGAAAGCTCAAGACAGGTTCCAGAGGCTCACAATGACTCTGGGAACATTTCAGTCATTTTGGAAACCAATGCTATTGTAGCCAAGCATAGAGTTGTACTTAATAAGCTCTAGTTATATCAAAACCCCCACCCTCAGATGTGAGTCATTCCCAATAAGGTCTGAAATGAAGCGGTGATGATAAATCATCCAGAAGATTTATGCGTTCGCACGTAAAAGGATCATTTGGAAAACCTTGACGGCACATTGAAGGGTGTCTGTAATTTTCTGTCCGTGGACGCGTTCTGACCCTTTGCCTCTGAGCCACGGGGTATTTTTAGCAGCACAGAATGAATATAATCTCATTAGCTAATTGCTAATTTACCATACGTTCCAGCAAGGTCAGGAAAAAACATATTTTACTTCGTACCTTCTCCCTGAGACTCACCATGGATCAGCGAGGATACGCTGATGGCTTCATCAGGTAAAATTAGTTGTGTTGATCTAAAAAAAAAATGCTGATTCTGCAATAATTTGTGTCACAAGAAGCTGAAAAACTTGAGATGTTGGAAAAATTTCCATCTAATCAAATGTTTCCTTGATAACTTTCAGCGAACAAAACATTCTGGAATGAGTTTGGATTGTCACCAACGCTGGCCTTGAAATGGAAACACACACACACACACACACACACACACACGGTCTTTGGGTGGGAAACGAGCGTAGATTAACAGGAAGAGGAAATGACACTATAAACATGTAGACCACAGGAGGATTACCAGCAATAAAACAAATGCGCATATCTCCTCATCACTTTAAAAGTGTCCTCCTGTCTCAGAAAACAACTTTCCTTTTACATCCAGTTAAATTTAGTCCAGCTCTTTCATAGCCGGCCCTCTCCCCGTGTCTCTAGCCGCCACTAAACATCCATCAGGACCCATAAAGCACCTCTGTTAATCCTCTAAAGTGGTGCTTTTACAAAACAGCACTTTTTGGGAGGGAGAAGCTCCTGCAGGAGGGTGGAAGAGGGTCCCGCTGAACCCACAGCTGACCGAGGATATTACAGCTCACTGGTTCATAAAACAAAAAATGAACATTGTGTTCTGCTTTACATTTTCTACACAATGGTGCGTGTTTGCATGAAAGGAATTTCAAACATCAGATACTCAGGTCTATCATTAACACAATGGAGAGGACGAACACAAACAGCAACATGCTTGGGATCGAGGGATTTCCTCTGGCTGGCTTAAAGCGTTTTCCTGCTATGGTGCACACTCAACCACACGCACACACACACACACACACACACGCACACACACACACAACAGTGCATTAGCAAAACCACCCCAGGCCAGAAGTGAACAATGGGAACAACTGTCACATGACCACTATGTAGAGCCAGCCTTTGTTTGAGAAGGAGAGAGGTGTCCTACTGCGCTCTTCTGTGCGTAGGCCCACCAGTGTGTGTGTGTGTGTGTGTGCAAAGTGTGTGTAACATGTTAATGAGGTGGTTATTAAAACCCACAGCAGTAGCTGCCATTTCATACTTCTGAATCCTTGTCCCGTTCTCTCTCTCTCTCTCACACTCACGGCTGACTTTCATCAGCGTGCGCTCTGGTTTTTCACGTCAGCCCAGAGGGCGGCAGAAAGTGACATCAGCACACAGTCACAGATAACCCCACTTTAATTCGGTCAATCCTAGGGTCAGCTGAGGCTACGTCAACACAGGTTGTTAAGCATTTAAATGGAAATATAAATACAACTCTGACTAGCAACTTCTCACCTCCTAACAAAAATAAAAACCCTTGAATTATTCCTTTCTCTGTCACAAATAACTAGTATAGATGCCGTTGTTTGGCTTTCCATAGACAAGACGGTAACGTGACGAGATAAAAACATCCAGAAAACTTTGATTGTACAAACTTGCACAATAACCAAGGTTAGATGAATCTGCCATCTATGGAGACGAAGTCAGAGACCACATCTCTGTTTTTACTGCTGAAGGAGCGGGTGATGGGGGCGGAATGAATCAGAGTGACTGATAAAACCAAAATATGAACCCACTGGTTGTGTGATTCTCATTGCTACCAAAAAGCCTCTATTTTTTGCAGTTCCATAATATTAAGATAATCTAGGAAATGTCAAAGTAAAAACTAAACCTGAGCGTTGTGCAGAAAAAACAAGTGATTTTCTGGTGTTCTGGTTAGTTGAAATGAGAACCCACTCACATGTTTGTGCAGCAGTTGGTAAGCCAGATCTGGATGATGAGCTTAGCACCAGCTCAGAACACAGCTTCCCTGAATTAGTCCCACCATTAAAGTTCCCATTTAAACCACTACTTGGTTTTTCCGTGTGCATCTGGTGAAAGTTCACCGTCTGATTTGAACTTTAGATAGAGGAATCTACTCCTCATGTTTATCATATATTCTGTTTTACTTTATATTTACTGGTTTTTTCCTGAAACTATTCAGTCACAGATGAAGAAGTTGAAGCTTTAGGCTTTAGACAGTGGACATCTCTCTGGATGGTGTTTATAAAGTTCAATTCAATTGAGTTTGTTTATATAGCACCAAATCATGAGTCGTCTCAAGGTACTTCACAAAGAAAACATTCCAATTGAGTTCAGTTCATTACGCCAATTAGCTAAAAGTTTCCTATGCAAGGAAACCCACCAGTCACTGACTTGTTGTGTCAGAGATTTTACAGCAATCCACAGACTAAGCAAGCATGTAGCGACAGTGGAGAGGAAAACTCCGTTTTAACAGGAAGAAACCTCCAACAGAACCTTAAATTACCAAAAACGTGCACGTTAGGTAAACTGTACGTTGCTTTGGATTAAAGTGTCATTGAAATTAAAAAAGTGTGTTTACGTTCAAAAGATCTGCATGTTTTTACAGTATTTGTAAATTTTGGAAAAATAATATGATATAAATATCTTTCTTTAAAGGTGAATGATGCAAGAATGAAGTAAGCATGACGTCCTGTGGTCAAATTTGGGTACTGCAGTCTATTTTCAAAACAAGTGACTCTCTCACTCCCGTTCCGTGGGTTTTATGGCTGTTTGCAGCTACGATCAGCACCAGAAGATTTTAGATGACGAGCGAAGACGAGTCATAAAGGGTAAGTTGATAAGTAGGTAAATATATTTTACTGTAACATTAAGTTGACTGTAATTGGTAACAGTAGCTTAAGACAATTTTAGAGCTGGCTATTTGTTGCTAATTCACGTTAGCATTGTTAGCTTAACATTAGCCTCTTATTTATTTTTATTTAACCTTTATTTAACCAGATGAGTCGATTGATGAACTCATTCTCATTTACAACGACGATCTGGCCAAGAGGCAGCAGCAACAGACACATAGTTAGCTTTACAATTAGCCTTCTTCCTCTAGCCTTCTTCACCAGATATTAGAGTAAAACAAAAACATGTTGTGGTTTCTTAGGGTACAAGAAATAACTTCTGGGTCGCTCCTGTTTACTGGTTAACATACTGTCCAAAATTCTGGACCTTTTTGCCGCTGGTGTCAAATTACAGATTGTGCATGACTGACAACCCCACGGGCTCACTGATTGTAAACAACTACGTCCCTCTTTAGTTTTGTTGAAAGCAGAAAAACTGACAACTGTTTTAATGTAACCCTCTTTCCAACATGAAAAACAGTTTTTTCTTACTTTGCAGCTCCAAGCTAGCTCTGTGTAATAGTTGTATGTTTTTAGAGGGTATACACCTTTTATGCATTTTATGTGTTTGGATTTGCTATTTTATGTGTTTTTAAGTTAGGTTTTTATCTGCTTTTATTTCATGTTTGTATTTTTTATTTTTAGTATATTTTTGTTGATTCTGGACCTGGGTGTCTGTCAATAAAGTCAATCAATCAATCTGTGACTTCCAAGTCACAGAGGGGACGTCCAGGCAGGACAGTTTATTTGTTGTCTCAGTCTTACGTCCATAAGGAAATGTATTTCAAGGAGCCCCAAAACAATATTTTCTAAAACTTAGGGTTCCAGATATTTTCTTTAAACTCAATCTCAAAAACCTTCTCATAAAGAAAATCGTTAGGAGTAACAGTAGCCCTACAGATAAACACCACCACACAGAAAACTACCACTGACGTGGTAACGTGTTGTTCTGTGTGACACACAAACACACATCAAGATGTTTTCACACAACTAGAAGGTCAGAAGCTCTGTCTCACATCATCTGTGGTGATAAACAACCAAAAAGAAATATCAAATTCCTCAGATAAGACAAACATTTAGAGGGGGAAAAACACGGATTAAAGCAGATAAAATAAATGCTGTTGGTCTTATCTTTCATATTTCATGTAATTATGCCCTGTTGGGGTTTCCAGAATAACTACCAGCAGTCCTAACCACCACAGTTACACCCAGTGCCTTGGGATGGCCCCAGAGTCAGAGGAACCCAACTCAAACTGGGATGGAGGAACAGCTGAGAGATAAAAGGGAAGCGTGGAAGTAAATGAAATAAAAAGAAGGAAAAGCTGAGAGAAAATAAAATAAAACACGTTTTTGTTGGGATAATCAAAACTATAATATCACCATCAACTTGGACGATCAGCTGTGAGACATTCCAACACACACCTATAAAGTCAACTCTGTTAATGGTCTTACCCGTAACGCTGCCTCTTCTCCTGGATCTCTGCTTAAAGGTGAGTTTCAGTCTCTTAAACTTCTATCAACCTTCTCCCCTTTCATACTTCTGAAGACTTGCAGGCTGACTCGCTGACCGGCTCAGAGTCTACACACTCACGCTCTTTCAGACAGGCAACAACAAGCAGTGCAGCGCATTCACAAGCCCTGCCCTCCCCTTTTCTTTCTCTGGGGAGAGATTTGCGAGCATCCAGCCCCTCCTTCTGCTCCTCTGTGCTTTGGGAGGAGTTTTCTTTCTTCTTTTTTTCCTCCTTTCAGCAGACTTGTCTCTTATCAACCTAAACTCCTGCCTCTCAGCGCTGAACTGAGCCTCCTTCTTCTCCACTACCTCCCCCACTTATTCTCATCTGCTGTCCTGCGTCTTCCATGCAAAGCTTCATATGTTGGGCACTTTATGACCTCATGACATTAAATAAACCTGCTCATTGCTACAGTGTGCAAAAAGATGCAAGAATGGGTCAAAACGACCTGTAAATAAAATGTTATGAGTTCCACTTGAGTCATTAAATTAAGTGTGTGCGTGTGTGTGTGTGTGTGTGTGTGAGTGTGTTCTTGTCTAGCCATCTTAGTGAGGACCATAATGAGTTTTTCACCTTTAAAGTGAGGACCATCAGTAGCAAAGTGAGGACATTTGCCCGGTCCTCTCTTTGGTGCAATCTTCCAGAGCTCTACTCGTTACTTTTAGAGCTATGGTGTGAATTAAGTTTAGTTAAGGTTAGGGTTAGGAATAGATTAGCACTGGTTATGGTTAGGGTTAGGAATAGATTAGCACTGGTTATGGTTAGGGTTAGGAATAATACAGTCACTAAAATGAACAAAAATGAATGGAGGTCAATGGATGGTCCTCACTAAGATGGTTAGACGAGTGTGTGTGTGTGTGTGTGTGTGTACTTGTATTTAGTACATACTGAGGCCATTTCACTTTTTTCCTACAATATAAGGTCATTTTGCAAAGTGAGGACATTTTTCTGGTCCTCACTTTTTTTTTTAAATGCTTACCAGTTGGTTTTAGCGCTATGGTGTGAATTAGGGTTAGGGTATGGGTAAGGCATAATACAGTCACAAAAATGAATGGAAGTCAATGGATGGTCCTCACTATGATAGAAATACAAACATGTGTGTGAGAGAGATTCTTCTGGCTGCCCTCAGGACAACACTCTCTCCTGTCTTTGTCCTTCTGTTCCTTTGTATTGTCTGCAGTTGATAACACCCAGACACGTGCATGTGTATGTCTGTTTATGTGTGTGCACATGCATGTGTGCATGTGTGTGTGTGTGTGTGTTTTCCTGCAGACAATGCAACAAGTCCATCCTGCAGCTATGAAAGCCAAGAGAACTGCATAACAGTCACACGAACGATCCTTTATGCAGATAATCTGATATTAAACTATAAAAACTTGTTTTTATAATCTTAAGAAAGCCTTTATTACTAAATTCAACATCTAACTTCTAATATTTTCCAATAATAAACCTTTTAGGTACCAGTGAGAAGGTGCACTGATTGAAAAAACATCTTGTTTTTTGCAGTGCCACCTGGTGTTTGACACAAGGTAAGAGAACGCCCAAGCATCAAGTTAGATAAATGAGTCAGTTAGCTATGCTCTCACCTTTGGTTTTTATATTCTTTTACAGATAAACTTTGGTTTTGTGCACTAATACTCGTTGGAGAGTAGGAAAACAAAATTCTCTCTTTTTGCAGCTTTAAGGAGTAGAAACTTGCAATGACCCCGACAGTCATAGCTGAAAAATGTTGATAATCAGTCATTTAAACAGAAACACAAAGAGTCTCGACAACTACGGGTTTTTGTTAACCTTTTGTAAGAATTTTGGCCAAATTTTGAAGACAGAAATAACTTAAATTTTAACGAGTCACCCACTTGGTGTTTCATAAACTAAAGATGTTTGTTGACCATGTTTTATGAACGGTTAGAGCTCTGTTCTGGGTCTAACCCACAAAAAGTCATAAAAACAAATGAAAAGGAGACCAAAACTCAGGTCAATAAATAAGAAAGGCTTGTGAAGCACAACCTACTGCTGCTAAGGATAGTTTAGAAACAAAGTCTTGATTATAACAATATTTTTGGGTCATTTGCAGAATAAAGAGTCTGAATAATAAAGTCTTAAAATCTCCGTTTGATGGCAAAGTGGAAGTGAATATTCATCAGTCTCACAATGATATGTGAAAAATCTTTCTGTTTGACTGTGTGTGTGTGTGTGTGTGTGTGTGTGTGTGTGTGTGTGTGTGTGTGTGTGAGGGTGGTATTTCCAAGAAGCTGCACAGTGAGTCAGTGGAGCCATCTGTAATCATGTCCTGAATCACCTGAGCTTTCCCAAAATACAAAGAGCACAAGGTGAGGACGGGGTTGGGGTGGGGGGGTAGGAAGGGCAGAGGAAAGACTATAATCTGTTAATAATGACTGACACACGCCGCTGTGTTGAGACTTCTTAGGAAGTTGTTGTATCAAAGGAGCTCGGAGGCACGTCTGAAGATTGTAATATTTATGTTCCTCTGATTCATGAATTGTAGGGTTAGAAGATAATCATTGTGACTAATTTACTAAATAAATCATGACGTCTATAATGTCAGAAGAAGAAACTACATAGCAAAATCAAAAGTGTTAATTTTGGGGTGTTGGTCCAATTTAACACTAAGAATAGTTAATTTAACACTAAAAAGCGCTGACATGAGAGTTAAACCTGAGTGTTAACTCATTCACTGCCATTGACGACTTTAGTCTTCATTTGCATTTTTTTACGGGGCGTGCGTCGGAGCGAGCCCCCGCACCGTGAGAACAAACATCACGTGTCTAAAGTAGATCTTCATCCGTGTATGTCACACATCACGTGATCAGGAAGTGGAAAATCAATGGATTACAAGTTTGTTTTGGGCCGCTGCTTTGAAAAAAACGATGCGCCAAACCGGAAATGCTTCTGCAGCTCAGGATTGGGCAACAGATTGTGAAAGAACAGATAACGCTAGAAATACGGTGATTCTTCCTGATGTAAGAAGTGAGTCTACTCTTTCTTTTGGTAGTTTTGGCGTTTATATGATCATAGAGCACAATGTTCTGTGACTCTTCAAAAAACAGTAAAAACGCTCAAAAACACTGATAGTCAGGGGCTTTCTGATCAGAAAACGGCTGGCAGTTAATGAGTTAAAAAGGAGTGTTTCCTAATCAACTCTGCAGGAGTCATTTTGAACAGAATAACTCCTGAAAAGCTAACTCTGAACTCCCACAGCGGCTATAACACCTGCAGAGTTAATTCGACTCCACCCCTTTATTCTGAAAGTTGGACTGGTAGCAACCGATTGGCTGCAGAGAGCTGCGGGAGCTGCAGTGGGTGAGGTGCATTGTGGGTATTTATGTTTTTAGTTAGTTTGTTCTATTTTGGGGTGTTTATGCATGTTTATTTTTGGGGGGGTTGTGTTGTTCTTGGTTATTACTTCATTCACTGTTACAAATGTGGTGTTACCTGTTCTGTCATGTTGTTCCCGTAAGTGAGGAGGCTGGTCAAAGGAATGGGACTGCTGTGCCGTTCCACTGTCACAATAAAGAAGTGGTGCATGGTTCACACTAAATGCTCAGGACTCCGCTCCTTGTGTTCCTCTGGCTGTCTGCAGTCATGAGGTGTACAAGGCAAGAGTTAAAGTTAAAGGAAAAGTTCGCTTTTTTAGACATTAAGTTTTATGTGTTCCTTCACCCACCCAGTGCTCTGTAAACTTGGACCCATTTCACACACACCCCCCTGCCCAGAGATTTTCAGGGGAGAAGTGATTCAGAAAGGTAGTTCTGGCTAGTTTCGGGGGCGCTTTATCTGCGCCGTTTAGCCTCACAAAAGGATTAGCCTCTGAAAGCATGGCTAATTTGCATCTCACAAACAAAGAGAAAAAATTTACAACGTCACATTACAGCGGGACTAGTTTTTGTCATTCGTATCCCTGCGCCGGTCCCCGCAGCAGCTAGAACGGGCTCGTGTCTGGCTGCTAATCCTAGCTGTATGAGTGAAACAACAACTTCTAAAGTCACTTAAAATTAGTTTTTCTTAAATATATCGAGCCATGGTGCATACCTGCAGGTTCCCGGGTTGTAACAATAAGGATGTTACAGGATCACCTTTTCGGTTTGACACTTTTCCTGCTAAGGACGTTTCTCTAAGGCATCAGTGGCTTTTAGCAATCGGCTACTCCAAGGATACTCGGCTGGAATGAGTCAAAACCTTTCGTTTGTGCAGTGCACACTTCAAAGAGGATGATTACATCAGGAAAAAGTTCGGGAAAAGTGAAAGACTGTTTTTGAAGAGTTCGGCCGTACTAGAAATCTGGGTAAGTTTTGTTTTTAAAAAATGATTTATTCCGCTATGTCTGCCGTATTCATGCAATCATCTTCGCATTTTAGCGCATTATTTATGCAATCATCTTTACACCGATGGTTGATCATAGACTGCAGTAGCTTTGTCAACAATCTGTGTTGATGTGTGTGTTTTGTGTAGCAAATGCAATTCTTCATCCGTGTACTCTGGCTCATAAAGATATCCTAGTAGTAAAACAAGTTTCTTCTTCATCTGGTATAGTGTTAAAATGAAATTCGTCATCAGATGAGACGGAGTCTGACATGTTTTCGGCATTCGGCAGTGAAACAGCTGACATACGAAGCGCTGTTTAATATCCGCGGTGACCGGCGCAGGGATACGAATGACAAAAACTAGTCCCGTTGTAATGTGACGTTGTAAATTTTTTCTCTTTGTTTGTGAGATGCAAATTAGCCATGCTTTCAGAGGCTAATCCTTTTGTGAGGCTAAACGGCGCAGATAAAGCGCCCCCGAAACTAGCCAGAACTACCTTTATGAATCACTTCTCCCCTGAAAATCTTTGAGCAGGGGTGTGTGTGTGAAATGAGTCAAAGTTTACAGAGCACTGGGTGGGTGAAGGAACACATAAAACTTAATGTCTAAAAAAGCGAACTTTTCCTTTAAAGTCCCAAGTCATCATCACACACTGGTGAAATTACATCTCCGCATTTGACCCATCCCCGTGGTGGGGAGCGGTGAGCTGCAGTTGTGGCCGTGCTCGGGAACTATTTGGTGGTTTAACCCCCAATCCAACCCCTTAGTGCTGAGTGTCAAGCGAGGAGGCATTGGGTCCCATTTTTCAAAGTCTTTGGTATGACCCGACCGGGATTCAAACCCCGATCTCCCAGTCCCGGGATGGACACTCTACCACTAGGCCACTGGAGCTGGTGTTTTTCAGTGTGGCTGTTACACAACAACATGCTGAAATGAACACCGTCAGAGTTGATTTCAACACTTTTATAATGTCTATATGGGTCCACACCAGTAAGAGTTAATTTAACTCATTTTGGAGAGTTGGTACTTTAACTCTGATTCAGTGTCAAAAACCAACTCTTCTGGAGCTCAGCTGACATTTAACACTAGTGTTAAGAGTTACTATATTAACTCTAACACCAGTGTTAAATTGATAATAATTACATTTAAATTCCTCCCTGAATGAAGCAGACAACAAAAAACAAAAAAAAATCTCCATGCAAGATTCCAGCTCTTTACATGATCCAAGATAGTTTTCCCTGTTCTCCAGTGGGAACGATGCACTAAACATTCTCAGCCTCCTCTCTCTCCCCCTCATTCCATGGACTCCTCATCTCCTTCCTCCCTCTGTCCTCCTCCTTCACTGCCCATTGCCCCCCAATGGTTCTGTATATAGACACATGTTTGAGTTCCCATGTGTGCACACCCCCGATCAGAAAAAGTGTGTGATGCAGACAGATAAACGCGTAAAGCACTCCACATTCCTCTGGTTGCATCCCATTTCTACAGAGAAAACGTCACATTATTGGTCAAAAATGAAATCTGACTCTTTCTGACTCATACAAGCAGATTTCTGCAGATCATCAATGTCAACAGCTGATCCATAATAATAATAATAACTACAAGAGGAATGGAGGAGAATGGTTATGGAGCGCTTTAAAGAGGAGAATTTTAAGTGTTTGTTATATTGGACAAGTGGAGAAGTTAGATGAATGGACATAGAAGAAAAAAGAAGAATAAGTGATTTTTTATAAAGCGCCTCTCAAGATAAAAATCACGAAGCGCTTCACAAGAACAAAAAAATTAAAAATGATTACAAAAAGTCGTAATAAAAATGGGAAAAAAGGAAAAATGTTCATTCAAAAATGTGAAGGAAGAAAAATAATGAATAAGAAAAAAGTAAATGCAAAAAAAACTGAATTCATAGAAACAGCAGCATGAGAAGGTAGTGATGAAGAATCAACAGGAGGTCCCACCAGAGCCACCTGAACAGGTGAGTTTCTAAAGGAGACCACTGAGTCCACTGATCTCAGGCTAAGGGGGAGAGAGTTCCAGAGTCTGGGGGCCACAGCAGCAAATGATCTGTCACCTTTGGTCTTTAGCCTGCTGCTGCACAACCAGTAGGCTTTGATCACTGGACCTCAGGGACCTGCTGGGGGTGTAGGGACTGAGAAGATCACCAATGTATGATGGTGCTTGTCCATGTAAGGCCCTAAAAACCAGAACCAGGATCTTGAAATGAACCCTGAAGTTAACCGGCAGCCAGTGAAGCTGGAAGAGGAGCGGGGTGACGTGGGTGTGTTTGGAGGACTTGGTCAGCAGCCTAGCACAGGCATTCTGGACCACCTGTAGACGGTTCAGGGAGGTTCTGATCACACAAGTGAGAAGCCAGTTGCAGTAGTCTAAGTGTGAGGAGACGAAGGTGTGGAGAACAATCTCCAGTTCAGAGCGGGACAGAATGGGACTCAGCTTAGCAATGTTCCTGAGATGGAAGAAGAAACAGCGAACAAGAGAACTGACATGAGAATCCAGGGTGAGAGCTGGGTCAAAGGTCACACCAAGATTCCTGACAGAGGGTTTGGTGTGAGAAGCAAGCTGACCTAGAGAGTCTCTGACTATGGGAACCAGCTTGTCTGGAGCACAGGTGAGGATCTGAGTCTGTAGAGCAGTTTAGCAATTTGCTGTTGATGAGGACTTCTGATAACAGTGAGCAGACTAAATTATATTATTGATGTACTTTTTCAGGGACGACACCTAGAAACTGAAAACAACTGGAGAAAAGGGTGTGGGAATTTGTGATGATTAAAGTTTTGTTAAAGGGGACGTATTATGCAAAACTCAACTTTTGCATAATTTAATGCTGCCATGTGGGTCTCTACTGCCTCTAAAAACACTCTAAACAAGAAAAAATCAGTCCATCCGCTTTCTGTCAGTGTTTGGTTTTAGGAATTATATACCTAAAACAAGTCGTTCCAAAAAGTTCCTGTTTGTGATGTCACAAACAGGCAAAGTAGAATAGAACCACCTCTCACATGCAAGAGAGAGCTGCTGTTGGAGGAGCAGTGACTCTACACTGAGCCCCTTCCAGACATCAGAGCTTCTTAGCTCATAGCAGCCTGAGTGGTGGATGGGTGGGCGTGGCCAGCTCCAGCTTCTGTACGGTACAGAAACTGTCAAGAATAAAACTGCTGAAATCAATTTATGTGAGAGGGAATTAGTGCAAAGAACTTCATAAACATGTTGTGTATAGACCATAGAACTATTATAACTTAGGAAAAAGTCATAATATGTCCCCTTTAAAGACCTGTAACAATTGTATTTTTTAATTAACCTCCAAAAGATGCATGTTTTAGTTGTTTCCCTGATGTAACACACCTGATTTTAATCAGCAGGTGATTAACAGACTTCTGCAGAGCCTGATGAGCTGCTGAACAGGTGATTCAACCATAGAATCAGGTGTGTTGGAGCAGAGAAACCTCTAAAGCATGCTGGATAGTGGATCTCCTGGACCAGGAATGGTAATACAGATCTAGAACATGCACAGAGGAATCATTTTCTGCAACTTAATTATTTTAAATTTAATTAGAAGTCTATGTGTGTATGAGTACAATGGACATGCATCTTCACGTAAAACCTAACAATAAAGGTATTTCAGTAATTAGTAAAAATTAAAGTAGCAAAAAACTCCTGACTTATTCCTATACCTGTATCAGGGATCGGTCTAATTCTGGGAACTGGATATTCTCTGATCCATCACGTGAGAGATAAGAGCAGAGCACTGACGGCACATCTGGTGATACTGATGCACTCAGACAGAAACAAGAAAATGTTGATAGTAAACTCAGAATTACCTCTAGGTCATGTTGGTATTGATGAGATTTTCCCACTTCATCCTGTATGCTGACAACATGAGTTATCCAGCATATGTGGGTGGAGGAATAAAACATCTTTGTGTGACCAAGTAAAGATAAACTCCAGACACGATGCAAAGATGATTTAACCACGTGGGAACCATCTGGATTAGACTACAGGTGGTTTTTAAATGCTTCAAACACATCTGAATCTGTGTAATCTGTCAAATACATATAAAAGAATCCAACTGTATGCATCAGATTTAATTAGTTAGATACTTATTTGAGGGGAAATATTTTTTTTTCATTTAGTGAACAGAGCAGGCCAAAATCTTGACTTTTTCTTGGCTTTCCATAAAGGTTTAAATGAAGGCAACTAGACTTTGAAGACATTTCGCTTCTCATCTAAGGAGCTTTGTCAATTCTGACTGGAATATGGGCGAGTCAATCTTATAAACTGTAGCTGTCTGTTGTTGCTCAACGAGCAGAAACTACCTTTGAATACCCCATACTCCCCATAGATATCATACATATCGCTAGATGCCTTAACTGGGAGTCGACAGCTTCCCTACACGGCGGCCATCTTACTTCGGACAGCTTACGTTCCATTCTCAATGGTAGCAGATGGAAGGTGAGTGAACAGCTTAAACAAAAACACTCTTAAGTTAACTCGATGAAATATTAACGGATTTACAAGCAGGTTGCATTATTACAAACCTTTTAACACATAGGCTTGAGACGACATACTTGGACGTTTTTAAATTACCCAAATCCATCATATTTTACAGCCAAATCTCTGGCGTTTATAACAAATCAAACCATTTGAAAATTGAGCAAGTTAGAGTTATTTAAATAGTACATGCACCATTGACACCAATGTTACGAAAGGGGTCAGCTGTTTGAAGTAAGATGGCCACCGCGTTAGGGACGTTTGTAAATTGACGGACAGCGCGGGTAAGGCATCTATATATATGATATCTATGATCCTCCCTACCTCCTGATGAGTCGTCGGGGTCGTTAGCCTCTATCGTGAGGAAATCGCTGCATCGATCAGATGCACGAGGGTGCGCCTTATCCTGAAACAGGTTGTGGACTAGGTTCAGAGCTGCACTATAGGTGTTGGAAAGGTGAAACCTAAGACCTCCACCTCTATTTAGTGTAGGTTTTTCATGTTTAACATAGATAGCTTCCCATACTCCTCTCTCAAACCGTCTATCTTCTCTGTCCAGAACTGTCATCTTTGAAGATGACAAAGTACACATTTGTTCTGCTGTAATTCATCTGGTACGGGAGAACGCTGACGTGGGTTGTCATTTTGACATAAACAGAAAACAAGAATATATCGCGATATATAGATTTTTTAATAATCAGTTGTACGTTCTACTTTGGGAGAATCATCAACACGTTCGACTAACGGGGTAGGAGAAAATGGCTGGGGGGGGGTACCAAAAAAGGTTGGGGAACACTACTCTAGCACATAAAGCATGCCCAAGCTTTCCAAGAGGAGCCAACCAGGGTCCAGTTGAACATGTTTAGCTGTGTTGTTCAGTCCATGGATGCACAGTTCTTAAAAGTTCTACCGTCTAAAGGGCTAATTGAGCTTTCCAGCCATGTCAGATTTATCACCATAAAACATTGATGCAAAACAGAAATAATCAACCAACAAAAACTTCCTCTTCTTTTTTGTGCTGAATTTGGAAAAAAAAACTTGAAAACTCATTAAAATGTGTTCCCATCCTAAACCTTTACATGCTGGATGTGTGACAGAACCGCACAACATTTATCTTGGATTTTTTTTTCCAAAGAGACAAATGCTGCTAGCCTTTCTGAAAAAAGCCAAAAAACTCTTTCATGAGTTATTGTACTGTTATTTATTCCTCCTGAAACGTTGCCTCTCTAGGTATTTCAAGGTCAAACTTTCTCCAGCTTATTGATGCCGACAAAGACCGCGGGTGAAAATATGTACTTGAATCAATCAAATAAAGATGATGGGAGCCAGACAGTTCTCAGAGTTGATCCTTTCAAACACGAATGAATGAATGAATGAATGAATGAATGAATGAATGAATGAATGAATGAATGAATGAATCGGTCCCATCTCGGTAGCAACAGCAGCAAGCAAACATCATCTAAACCTAAAATGCCTGAAGAGTGTGTGAAGCATGAGCGTGCATGTGTGGGTTTTTATCATTTCACCCTGTAATCTTTCAAATTAAAGTACATCTAATTCTGCTGCAGCATTTTTGTTTCTGCCAACAAGGAAAGTACCGAAACACACACACACACACACACACACACACACACACACACACACACACACACACACACACACACACACACACACACACACACATTTACATTCCAACCATGGAGCCACCTATGATTGCAAACTGTGATCTGCTACAGTATTTTGATATTATGCTCACACCACTCTGGCAAATTAATCTACATTTGTGACAGAGCAGAAAAATGTGAAGAATGCGCTCCAGGTCCATTTAATGCTGCATCATTAGGCTAAGGTAATAAGTTTTAATAAGTAGCCCGATGCTAACACTATAAGCATTAATGAGAAGAGCAGTGATTAGCACTGAAGCTTTGTTCCAACTTCAGCGGGACGCTGCAGATGTGTTACCGGCTGAAACACCAGCTCCATGTTTGTGTTAGCTTAAAGCTACAACAGCAAATCTGCAAAACAAGCTGGTCTAAAACATTTTTTCATGCCTCTTAACTTAATTCTAACATAGTTTAGCTATTGTGGAGATTTAGATTTGTCTAAAAACCTCCGCCAACAACACGGCTCGGTCCGACAGCATCCACCGGACCATCCGGTAGTCGTTCTCATTGAACCGCCGCACTTCCGGACTTTTCCGGACCAGACTAGACGACTCAGGCCAGAGAGACTGAGGAGCCAGGAACAACAAAGCTGAGGGGCAGCTGATCCAGATCAGCTAATCAAAGATCTTTGTAATTGTTTTAGTGTTTTAATCCTGTTGTAACATGTTAGTTTTATATTTTCTGCTCTTGCTGCTGCTTCTTGGTCAGGTTTTCATTGTAAATGAGAATCTCAATCAACACAGGTCAATGAGACAATTGTAGGTGTGCAGCAGCAGGGCATCAGAGCCAGGTCAGGGCCAGACAAGTATGGCTTATAGTAGTGAACTGGTGCTAGATAAATAAAATGAATACAGTTGCAAATAGTGTTTATAACAGAATTTGATATAAATAA
Organism: Aphyosemion australe; assembly: GCA_006937985.1. Taxonomy (NCBI): domain Eukaryota; kingdom Metazoa; phylum Chordata; class Actinopteri; order Cyprinodontiformes; family Nothobranchiidae; genus Aphyosemion; species Aphyosemion australe. The sequence goes on from SSNS01000944.1 coordinate 71,262, forward strand.
AATAGACAAGCCATCAAAACCAAAACTATCTACAATAAAAGTTTTCTCTTCATCGGTTGTGTCGCTGAGGCTGCTTTTTGAAATTGCATTTTTGTCATTGGCACCAAGTACCAAAGCACGCTAACAGCTGCACAACAGACTCGTGCAGACTGGTGAAGACAACTAGATTTACATGAAGCGTGCCTCACGGTCAAGCAAACATAAAAGCCTACATTTCCAGTTAAATGTTCTCCATTTTAACTGGTTTTTAGTTTTAAATTTATGACACAAAAACATCATTTGTCCAAATGTTTCAGATTTTTGTGAAACAATAAATCTAATCTGAACACAACTCTTGTGTCAAACGGGCTGTAAGTGGAAGGCATTTACACTCGCTGCAACTGGAAGTCTATTTTTGTTTTTAAAGTCACTTCAGCCACCACGGGCTTGCAAATTACTGGGTTGACGATGAGATACGAGGAGACTTTTTATAGCCCCCTGCTTCCTTCAACAGCTTCTGAAAAATTTTCAGCGCGGCCAAGACAGACAGAGCGGTTATTGAGGTGACGCGGTGCATGCATTGCATTGTTCAGATGGTAAACTGCCCATTTTGACTTCCCCTTTGAGTATGTCAGCCTTTAAACCTTCATGCTCGGAACTGTGTCGGCTGAAATGATTTACCGGGTGATTTGGCATAAAACGGTGTCACACATGACTCAGTCACCAAGACAACACCAAGATTTCAGAGTGTTATGTACGAGAACCTGAACAAACAAAGCATGTGTCACCTAAAGACAGAACAGTGCTGAGATCTGCAGACCTGCTGGGCTTAATCACTTTTACAGGTGTGTGTTAAAGCGCGTGTGTGCATGTGTGTGTGTGTGTGTGTGTGTGTGTGTGTGTGTGTGTGTGTGTGTGTGAGTGAGTGAGACACAGCACTGTCCTCAGCTGGCCAACACCCTCCCACCAGCAGACCCCTGAGGCACTAACAAGTCCGTACAGGACACTGAGGTCATCTTTCCTGGTCTCTCCGTTTACTTCTGGAGCAGACGGGAGGTCAGAATTTGGCGAGACAAAAACCCTGAAGAGAAAATGTGATCATCAGCAAAGCGAGTACCTCTCCTCTTCTCTCGCTCCTGCAGGAGGTGCAGAGATGTAAGAAGGTGCAGGCGATGGAGGTGATTGTGGACGCCAAGCTCCAACAGGTCATATTCTGAGAGATGGAGGAGATCCTGGAAAACGTTAAAAAATAAATCTGAAGCAACGTTTTAAATGATACGATAAATGATTTAATCAGATCACTGCAATTTCAAAGAATGGATCATCAACACACTGGTGCATCTACTTTCTGCCCTCTGTTTAAAGACCAAGTTCACTCGTTTTTTCAATGCATCTGCAGTGGTCTCTAGTATAAATGAATGTTTTGTGAGTCGATCTCTGTGGGAAAAAAGCTCAGGCGTTCCTGTTTCAGGAAGTAGAAGTGATCCGGAGCAGAGAGGAGGAGAAAACAGAGGATTTGGAGTCTTATTTCCTGATATTTGGACATCTTGTATTTGATTGGCTAACAGCAACATGACTCTACCATTGACTCTGTTTGCTCTGCAACATTGATGTTTAATCTTTTGAAGCATGCTGGGGTGGGGGGGGCTCGTGTTGCCTCCCTTCGCTGTCCACTTTTCCAGCGTGAGAAACTGGAGCTGTGGAGTGAGAGAGTGTGTAAGGGGCTCAAATGCATGTGTCTCACGCTCAATGCGTGAGAGTTGGCAGCCCTGCTTAAAGAGTTCTGCCTTGTTGTTGCTAATGCTAACGGTTAGCTTCTACTAGCTGAGACGTGCTCTGCTCTCTCCTGGACACTAAACTAACAACAGCCTTCTCCATCACAAGCCATGATGGGTGAGTCCATCCATCTATTTTCATCCGCTTATCCGGTGTCATTGAGGCAGCAGCCTAAGCAGAGAGGCCCAGACTTCCCTCTCCCCAGCCACTTGGGCCAGCTCCTCCAGGGGAATCCCACGGCGTTTCCTGGCCAGCCGAGAAACATAGTCCCTCCAGCGTGTCCTGGGTCTTCCTTTGGGTCTCCTCCTGGTTGGACGTGCCCAAAAATCCTCACCAGGAAGGAGTCCAGGAGGCATCCTAACCAGATGCCCGAGCCACCTCAACTGTCTCCTCTCAACGTGGAGGAGCAGCAGGTCTACTCCGAGCCCCTCCCGGATGACCGAGCTTCTCACCCTATCTCTAAGGGAGAGCCCAGATGCCCTGCAGAGAAAACTCATTTTGGCCGCTTGTAATCGGATCTCGTTCTTTCGGTCACTACCCAAAGCTCGTGACCATAGGTGAGGGTAGGAACGTAGATTGACCAGTAAATCGAGAGCTTCGACTTCCAGCTCAGCTCTCTCTTCACCACGACAGACCGGTACATCGCCCGCATCACTGCAGACGCAGCACCAATCCGCCTATCGATCTCCTGATCTTCCCTCACTCGTGAACAAGACCCTGAGATACTCCTCCACTTGAGTCAGGACCTCGTCCCTGACCTGGAGATGGCATTCTACCCTTTTCCGACTCAAGACCATGGTCTCGGATTTAGAGAAGCTGATGAGTGAGTCCATGAATGTTAATTTTCAGTGTGACGTAGATTTGAGTGGCTTTTTCTGACCTGAGTGTTACCCTGTCTATTTTCTTTCTGTGACTAATGCAGGCCGTAGGTGTAGAAGACTATTTTTATGTTCAGTTTGCATGAGAAACTGAGAATAACTGATCGTATTGATAAAAAAAAAAAGTAAAATATGGTTTTTAAGTGATTTTGCACTTTAAAGAACTCCCTGAGCTGCATCTCCAAAAATAAAACCGTCACCAAATACAACAAACACACGGGCCACAGTAGCATTTAACCAAAGGGAAACTACATATAGATTTATGTAGAGAAACCAGAATGTATAATTTTCCTCCACAGAGTTAAAGAAGACTTCCTTCGGACAGATGGCTAACACCTCTATGCAGTAACTATACCAAAAACAATGAAAAGGGCAGAATTATTGACTGAATACATTTTAGCTGTGTGTTGTTTTTTCATTTTCTCACCTTTAGAAGCACCAGTTTTTAATCAGAGGGGATTTTTGTACAGTGAGCCTGAAGAGTGAGACAATGAGCTTTGACTGTGTAACCTGAGCTACGATTAACCTTTGCACCCTTTAAATGTAACTTTTGACACAATTCAGGTGCATGTCTGCAACGAGACCGACGTGTTTACATGGAGACAGAAATATTCCTGGGGTCCTTACTTTGGTTTGTAAGTTGTATACACACAAACATGCTGCAGAGGACTAAAACTGTGTTTCAAGGGTTGATTTCAGACAAGGACAACCTCAGAATACCTCCCACAGACTGTTTCTGACATCACGTTTAAAACAGACTTCAGTCTTTTGTTTTTCTTTGAGTTTTAAACATACGACCTGGTGGTCTCATGCTTCAAAGCTCGGGTCCTCTACCAGAGGCCTGAGGGTTCTTCAGTATCTTAGCTGTTCCTAGAACTGCACTTTTCTGGACTGAGATGTCTGATGTTTTTTCTGGGATCAAATTCGAGTTGGGGCAAAAATACCAACATCCAGTGTGGGCCCTTAGGCAAGACCCCTGGTGCTATCTGCCTACCTCATTCCATGATGAGAGCAATCAAAATGTACGAGATGCCGGCTCAGACGTCGCCCATCCAAACAAGGTCTGCGTCAGGTGCTGGGGAACCAGAGCGCCCTGATGAAAAGTGGGCTACTGGAACAAGATGGGAATGGGCAAGATGTACATCAGTCCAGAAAAGTGCAGATCTAGGAACAGCCAAGATGCTGCGCAGAACCCTCAAGCTCCCAGGCCTCTGGTAGAGGACCCGAGCTGGGAAGGATGAGACCACCCTCGGAGGGGGAGATGGGAGTGGCTCTAATCTAGCACTTGCATGCTTTAGGTGTTCAGCAGACATGCCATCCAACCCAGTGGCTTTATTATTAGGTAGATTAGTAATGGCTTGATGGACCTCATGTGACTTGATTTCATCAGTTTTGCCCATTATGTAGGGTTCACTCGGTACATAATTAAACAAATGATGTTGTCTCCACAACTTTAAGATTTTTTCAGGTCCTCTATCAACCACACAGGGTATGGGTGTTTCTCTTCCTGTAGAGTGTCTCACCTCTTTCCAGAAGTCCCTTGTATTGCTACTAAGGAGTTTCAGAGCCAGAGACTCAGCTTGATCATTTCTACTGATTAAACACAAATAAAGCATATTTGTATTTTGCATTTGTAGCCCTTTTAGGTTCCAACCATAGACATAGATTCTGGACAAACCATGCCCATTTATTTCTATTGTTTTCTCATGAGGCCAAAAAAGTGATTTCCACCATTGCCATCTTGGAGATATTTATTTCTTTATTATCACTCATTACATTTATTTATTTTTTTGTTACTCATTTGTTTATAATGACCTTTTATTCTTTTTTGGTTTTTTTTGCCATGCGCCCGTCATTGTGGTGCACCCTTAGCCCACAGGTACACGTCCCTTTGGATGACAGTCGAGCCCACAGATGCTTCTGTGCACGCACGTAATGATCCATATGCTCACAGTATAGAAATGCTGTCTCGTGATGTATTATATATTATTCTACTCACTAGTTTATAACTGTGAGTTTTTAAATTGTGTTCATAGCCAGTGAGTAACGATAGGAGAAAGAAAAACATTAAAAAAGGAAATAAAAATGTGTTAAAATAAAAAGGCACATTAACTGAAGTGTTAACGCGATAATGCTAGTTTCAACAAAAGAAATGACTTATTTCACAATAAATGATCTACACTTTGTAGGCTACTATTGTCTCAAGACCCTAAATAGACAACAGTTTTAGCATCTTACCTCAATAATAAATAAGAAACACATTTACAAAGCTGAATATAAGAAGCTTATCAAAGAAATGTCCAAGTTTATCACATGCCGTTCATCAGTGATCTCAACTCCCTTCCCCGAGGGCCGGCATCCAGCATGTTTTAGTTGTTTCCCTAATCCAACACAAACTGTAAAATATGCTGGATCCGGCCCTTGGGGAAGGGAGTTGGGGCCTTACATAATACCTCACATCTGACTTACTCTCAACTTTCTCAATAAACTAGCTAAATTCCATGTTGATCTGACCTTTTAAAACAGTGAAATGGTCGTTATTAAATTTGTTCTATCTAGAAACCAAAGAACAACCTTTAGTTTTTAACTGAATTAAAAACCACATGAGACAACACTCTAGTTCAGTTTGGAAATCGGGCAAAAGTTAGTCTAGACAGATTAGCGGCTCCAGAAGAGTAAACGCAAAACACCAGTTACCTTCTCAAAAGTGTGCCATCTCCTCCCCTCACCTCCCTCCTGTCATTAAACACATACAAACACACTCAACCCAACACAAATGACCTCTACAGCTGACAGCTACTACTGCTGACTGTGATGAATCACACCAAAACATGAGCTCCCGGTGTGTTATCAGAGTCATCAAATAAAACGGAGGTATTTTTTGTTGTAGATTCTCAACAATATGACCATTCTTTAGGTTCATCGCAAACACTGCTGTACTTAGAATGCACATGCAAGCAGCAAAGGGGGCCATGAGTATCAACACCAGTGGTAGCTGGTGAAAAAATACTTGGTGGAGCTACATGTGAAATATTTCCATTCTTAGTCCATTATAAGTATTAAAGGTGTCCTAGAATGTAATTAATCAACAATCTAAAACAGAGCTTTGAGCCTCCAAAAAGCATAGGAACATTTTTTTGGCTTTCATCTGTCCCAGGAGCCCTGATACAGGCCATTCTAAACCCCCTTACTCAGGCCTTCAGTGAAAAGAGCTGTTAGCCCCTCCCACTAGGCCAGGACATGCTGATTGGTTGGTTTCCCCAGAAGGCCTCAGACACATGCAGGTTTGAGGAGGCGTGGCTCCCCCTTATGACGTGTTAAGGAAGGCTTTCTCAGAACAGGAGGTTTTCTCTCGCCTTTTTCAACTTTCTAATTTACATAAAAAGTAGGTCACACACGGCGTTGACTTTTTGGCATGCTGCTGTTGACCACCCAAGCTGTCTTATTCAACAACAACAAGGAGCATGTTGGTTTACATTCTAGGTCCCCTTTAAAAATGAACAGTTGAAAAATGACTACAATTCCAAAATAATAATTTATTTACCTCCGCCAAATAAGCAGTTTCATAGATAGTCAATTTTCAAATTTACAGATAATAATAATACTCAAATAAATACACATGCTTACTGTGTACGCCAGTGAGAGCAACTGCACTGTAGATAATTTCCATTTTTGTTTTTATTTCCATTTTATTTTGTCCTTAGATTGTTCACCAGTTTGTTTTCAGTCTCCAGCAGCCTGTGTGTCTCAAGTAATCATCTGCTCAAAGCACAATATTCAGCTCTACCAGTAGGTGGCACTCACACGACATAGAAATCGAATAAGATGTCTTGTTTTCAATATTATAATCCCATGAAATGACAACAAATAAATCCATCAAATGCTGGAGTATGATTTTAGCTCTATCTATATAAACCAACATTGAGTGTGTGTAAATGAAGGAGTGCAAGAGGGGGGAAAAAAAAGAACATGCTAGCTAGCCATTTTCTGTAGCAGGGGCACTGGCTAACAGCGCCCCAGACGAAGTGAATTCACAGATACTGATTGGCCCAAAATTCTCCAGTTCTCCCTAGCAACCAAATGTGATTGGCTATTTCGCTGTAGCTCAGGGCACTTTTCCCAGCGCCCCAGGAGTGATATTAGTGAGTCTGTTGGAGGAAATTCACTGTTTAATAAGAGAAAATTATGTGTAAATTATTCAGATTGTATGTAGGCACACATAATTAAGCCTACACAGATGCATTTATAGTAAATATATGAAGATACATATATTGTAATTTTCTTTATTTATTTTTCTCCTTTAAAGTCAGGGAGGGCAGCGCCCTAGCGCCCCCTATGGACAAGCCACCACTGATAAACACAGAGAAAAGTTTTAGAGAAAGGACGAACATGTAGCAAAATGTTAGCAACCATTCAGGCCTGCACCCTTAAGTAATTCAACTCAAAATTTCACACTTGCAGAAAAAATAATACAATTGCAACAGCGAACATTTAAAAATATACATAAAAAGGTTCAGATTATGAAATATAGAGTCTCAAAGCTGGTCACTTGACTCAGCGTGCTCAGACAGGTCAGTAATAACATGTTAGAGTGAAACGTGGCATATAACACGTCTAATCTGCCTCTAATTCCTCCCCTCCCCTCTTCCTTCTCATCTCCCATTGCATCAAACAGCAAGTTGACATATTTTCTTTTGTCTTTCTTGTCCAGATCCTGCAGAGCTGAGCAACAAAACAAACTCCCATAGCGCTCCGGTGGAGAGATGATTCAGGAGCGCTGCATGTTGGTTTTGCTTTGCTGTGTTGATGCAACAATGAAAATGTCAAAGCTGAGAAAATTTGTTCTGGACTTAATAAACCTCCCCATGTAGATTTAATCTGGATTTTTTATTTAAATAAATATTCCATTTAGCATGAAATACAGTGATTTCATAGTCATTTGCATGTAAAGAACATTAAATATGGTTTAGATTCAATCTGCGAGGATGTGGAAGTGTTAATGAGTTGTTTTAAGAACAGATGCATTCACAAGCTACCCGGATAACTCAGAAGCACCGAGCCGCTTGTTGTTGGTTTAATCCTCAGAGGGAATCTAGAAACGTAACGCAGAAATTCTTCACAGAAAATGACTAAAAAATACAGGTTGGGCACTAATCTTATTTTTATGATCTCCTTATATACATCATTTATTCAATTTATTGAGATTTTAGTTTAAAGTAAATCACATTAAAATCAACATGTTGCAATTTATTATGAATTTAGGATTGGAATTTTTTTTTTAATAGTTTGGGAAATTATTTTGCATTAAAATCCATTAGAGTTTATTAAAACCAGAACATTTTCTAGCTTTTATCCCTTTTTTTTTGTCTTTCCTGCAGCCTTGTTTTCTTTTTTCTAAGCTTTACATTCTCTAATTCCACTCTGCTTAAAGAGTAAAGATTAGCAGGGGATTGTCTTATTGGCTCATCAATCTTGTCCCTTGGCCAATGGCTGCACAGCATTTAGAAAGAAATTAGATGTAAGAACAGCCCAAAATGCCAGTGATCCGTCAGTGTAACCGGCCCCAGATGAAGTTTTATTGCACTGCTTTATTAAACGGCTGTGGGAAACACTCTTCCCATTGGCTTTGTTAGATTATAAATGCTTTCCTTGACATTTACTGCAATCCCCCATCAGAGAGACGTTTTTAAGGGACTAGCTGAATGAAATTACAAGCAACATGATAAATGACTTAAAGCTACAACGGCAAATCTGCAAAACAAACTAGCTTAAGAAATGTTTTTATGCCTCTTAACAACGTTGTAACATGGTATAGCTACAAATATTTTGTGGAGATAAAAAAATGTATGAAGTGGTTCTCACGCATTTGTCTAAAACCCTCCAGCAAAAACACGGCTTGGTCCAAAACCAATGATTGGGCCATCCGGTTGTTGGTCTCACTGAACTGCCGCACTTCTGCATTTACTGGGGTCCTCCACTCATCACACGCGCACGCATTTAGCAACAGAACACCACTGATGTGAGAGGTTAAATAATGTCAGAGAAGGAGAAACAGCTGGATGCTACCACTTTAACTTTAGGACAAACGACCAGAGTTTGGATGTAGAAAACAGTGACTGGTGTTTAGTGCTATCTGGTGTACTGTGGCAGTGCGGGTTCCGGTGTCAGGCGGACGTGGCCCAGGGATGATGGCTGACAGGACGGGTGAGTTCTGTGACCATGTTTGTGTTTAAAACCTAGCTTGTTTTGCAGGTTTTCCACTGCAGCTTTAAAGGGGACCTAGAATGTAAACCAACATGTTCCTTGTTGTTGTTGAATAAGACAGCTTGGGTGGTCAACAGCAGCATGCCAAAAAGTCAAAGCCGTGTGTGACCTACTTTTTATGTAAATTAGAAAGTTGAAAAAGGCGAGAGAAAACCTCCTGTTCTGAGAAAGTCTTCCTTAACACGTCATAAGGGGGAGCCACGCCTCCTCAAACCTGCATGTGTCTGAGGCCTTCTGGGGAAACCAACCAATCAGCATGTCCTGGCACCGAGTGGGAGGGGTCAACAGCTCTTTTCACTGAAGGCCTGAGTAAGGGGTTTAGAATGACCTGTATCAGGGCTCCTGGGACAGATGAAAGCCAAAAAAAGTTTTCTTATAAAATATTTTTTTGGCGTCCCAACAGAAATAAATCACATTTATTTGCACATCCAGAAGTTTTCTTTCAAAGGAAAATCTAGACTCCTTTCAGTTGTAGCTTTACCTTTTAGAGAGGAGTTTCAAAATAAGAAAAGATTTAATTTAAATGCGGACGTGTGTTTTTATTACCTCAACACCGTCGTATTCCTGTTCCAACACCACGCAGTACTGTGGAAGTCCCAGTTGGCTCAGCCAGCGGGAAATGGACTGGTGCTTCATGGTGACACATAAAACCTCACAGGAATGTAGAAGACACACACTCCACCACTCCTGCTTTACAGAGAACCTGAAACACAACAAGAAACAGAAAATGATGTGAATTCAAACGACCAGTGGAACAGATAATCCAAAACATATCTAATAAAGAACAACTATATAAACCTCAAGACAACAACATAAGATCTAAATTATCACAGATTAACAAGAATCAGATTATAGAGAAATGACTTCCTGCTCTTCAGCATGATGTGCTGTAGCTGTGACCTAGATGCATGTGTGTGAGCATCAGTGTGTGTGTGTGTGTGTGTGTGTGTGCGTGCTGACATGTCATTGGAAAAGACAAAACAATGAAGACACTGTCAGGCTGGTTGGACTGAGCTCATGCACGTCCCATCCCACCCAATCACGTTAAGTGATGTCACAGGGATGTACATGAACCCAGGGATGTTGCTAGAGGTTATCAGACACACCACTCCCCAGGATTCTTCCACAGCCATCAATCCTCAGGATCTATCAATCATCTCAATCTGACCTTCGTGTGTGTAATCACGTAGATTAGAGTTCATGCCGTATATGGACTCCTGCAGGGGTCTACCACTGTTTCCAGTTCAACTTCATTTAAGTATGGGGGTCATCCCAGAGAACAAATGGCCTCTGTGTTCCATTCACAGTGAGACATTCTACACAACCAGGCATCAAAGCGAACATGCGTTGCTCTTTGAGTCTCTAAAGCCTTAGCGTTGCAAGAAAACATTTATGAACTTCTCTTGGAATTACCAGGATATCTGGATGTGTCATTATGTGCAACGATCTTCATCTAACCCACAATTATGGAGAAACTCTGTCTAATTACACACACAGTTTTATTGTTCAAGTCTTTAAAAGGTAAAAACAACAATTTCCCACAGTGCAGTTCAGACAAAGTACCTGAACTGACTGAATTTACAAACTCAGAGACTCTATAGGGGTTTCCTGTGGTTTAAATGGTAAATGGCCTGTATTTGTTTAGCGCCTTCTAGGGTTCTACAACCCCCCAAGCCACTTTACAACACAAGCAGTCATTCATCCATTCACACAATGGTGGTAATGAGCTACATTGTAACCACAGCTGCCTTGGGGAGCACAGAAGCGAGGCTGGCACCACCGGTCCCTCTCACCACCACCAGCAGGCAAGGTGGGTTAAGTTCATAAACATACATTAACTTCTGGACGTAGGACCACCCATTTCTCTAATTTCTCTAATTTGAGGCAAAAAGGCGGTTCCCACCATAGATATCATATATATCACTAGATGCCTTACCCGTGCTGTTCGTCAATTGGACGAATGTCCCTACGTGGCGGCCATCTTAGTTCGGACAGCTGCCCCCTTTCGTAATATTGGTGTCAATGGTGAATGTACTATTTAAATAACTCTAACTTGCTCAATTTTCAACCAATTGTCACATGGTTTGGTTTGTTATAAACGCCAGAGATGTGGATATGAAATATGACAAATTTGGCCCATTAATTAAAAAATGTGCAAGTATGTCATCTCAAGCCTATGTGTCATAAGGTTTGTAATAATGCAAACCGTTTGTAAATCCGTTAATATTTAATAGAGTTAAGAGTGTTTTTGTTTAAGTTGTTCACTCACCTTCCATCTGCTACCATTGAAAACGGAACGTAAGCTGTCCAAAGTAAGATGGCCGCCGTGTAGGGACGCTGTCGACTCCCAGTTATCTAGCAATATATATGATATCTATGGTTCCCACCACCGCCATTTTGGCCGTGTCACACATCTCGTCACGCCCAGACAATCCAAAAATGGGAAAAGAGGTGGAGCTGGGGGTGAGGCTTTGAGGGTGCGAGCAAATGAACCAATGAAGCTACTAGCTAACTAAGCTAACCCTCGAAGCTAAGTCGGAGCTCTGGGGCGCCTGGCTTCCATGCGAGGCTGTAGTTTGTGCTGCTTGCCTGTGGAGCTCTAATATGGACTGTAAAAATACAAGCAGAGCCTCAGACCGCTGCAATCCTTGTCCGATGCGTTTTCGACAAGATACTTGAAATCTGCTGGTGAAGGTTCTCAGTCACCCAGGTCATGGTTATCCAAAGGGATTTTAATTAAGACGACTGGAATTCTTTGGTTTCTTGCAGATGTTTCGCTTCTCATCCGAGGAGGACGACTCAGGTTTCACCTTACCAGCACCTACAATGCAGCTCTCAATCTTATTCCCAAACAGTTTCAGTCACGGTCACACCCTCCTGCATCTAATCAATATGACTCCCACACAATAGAGGCAAATGACTCATCAGGAGGTAGGGAGGAGGGGTATTCATAAGTAGTTTCTGCTCGTTGAGCAACAAGAGAGCTAAAGCTTATAAGCTCGACCCTCCCATATTCCAGCCAGAATTGAAAAAAGCTTCTCGGATGAGAAGCGAAACGTCTTTAAGAAACCAAAGAAGTCCAGGTGCCTTCATGTGAACCCCTTTGGAATACTTGAAATCCTCCACTTGAAGCTGGAACCCACCTCCATCAAGAAGGAACAATTTGCAAACCCAGTTGTGAACCACAGCCTCAGACTTGGAGGAGATGACTCTCATCCTGCTCCTAGTGCATGCTGAAGGTCCCGGCTTGAAGAAACCAACAGAAGCACATCATCTGCAAATATCAGACGTAAGACCTTGAGTTTCCCGTATCAGACACCCTTCCTCCCAGGACTACACCTCGACAGCCTAGTGAACTTGGACATAAACACCACCAAGCTGGGAAAAGCTCGACTTTATGCCGAGAACACAGATGCAGCTTTGGTTTGGTTGTACAGAAACCATTACAAGAGACCCTGGCACACGCTCCTGGGGTTTTATCAATGCTGCTTTATTAAAATGATCGATTACGTTAGATGGGATCCACATTAATACGTTTGCACACCTCACACACACATAAGCTGTTGGCATCACAGACTATTTGATAGTAATCTGGAAGAGAACGCTCATGCTGATGTTGCAAGTGACCAATATCCCGTCCATCAGCTGATTACATTATCCTAAACATAGAGCATAATAAACTTGAGCCAAACTGCATCTTTTGAACGATTAATCCCAGAAACACTTTTCTCAAAATTTGCAGACAAAACATACATACGTGTGAAAATATTATCTCACCTCAGTAAAAAGAACGAAAGGATTTAAGTTTAACTGCATCTTCACCATCAAAGACCTCCAACCAAGTTTCACGACTGGGATTAATTGAGAATTCAGTGCAGTTTATAGATGCCAGTGAAACCAGTACAGGCTTTAAGGTGCTGGCATCAAGACTTCCAGTGCACCTTTCAGCCAGATGAGGAGGTTACAGCGGAGCTGCAGACTACCGAGCAGCTGTGCGTGGTTTTAGAGGGTTGAAACTGCTCCCTGACTATCTGTGTTCTGGCTAATAAAACCTTTAAAAGGCTCCAGGCGGCTGGTTAGAAGAAAGGCTGGTAAATAAATGAAAATGTGGATTAAATCTGAACAGGCAGTGGAAACAAGCGATTCCTTGGGTTAAGGATTGTGTTAAGGGAATAGTATGATGGTTTCAGAGAACGGGAGACAAAGATAAATAAATATTTCATCATGTTTTATTTCTGCGTATCTCTTTTCTACAGCACTTGTGTTCTTTTCTTTGGATTTAGGGTGCTAAAACCATGAAGCGTTTGGTAGAAACTAAGTGAGAACTGAGTGAAAAACGGATTCACAAGTTCCCTCGTAAGAAAAGGAGCCCCTGCTTCGTCCCTTGAGCGTTTCTCTTCCTCTGTTCTTCCTGTTGCTTTGACCTCAGCTGTTTCCCATGACCACATCTCTCTAGAGCACGGTCACAGCATCCATTTTATCCAGGATTATAAATAGACTCGCTTACGTTGGGATCTAAACAGACCTGGCTATTTGACAGATATTCACCACAGACCAAAGCAGCTAAGGCAGTCCAAACCCGGCCCAGATCAGCCCACGGAGCGTTAGAGGACCAGTTCCCTTTTACCCAGCTACTCACTAATGTCTGTGTTGGCTGCCCTCTGCGGTCCAAGGACATCCATCCTGCCAATCACATTAGATAGATACACAATCCAACCAATTAAATTAGGACGTAAAAATAACATCGGCATCACCACCAAGCCCGTTCCAGTTCTTGTTGCTCGGCTTGTGATGTTTGATCATTTCAGCCGATGATGCCATGCAGGGAAAATGACTCAGACATCAGGCAGCTGAGCTGAGACTTCAGGTGGCAGATAAAGCTACTGTCTACTCTAATACCAGCAGAGTAAACACGCATCAGCAGAATCAGCTCCAGCTAATATAGGAAACCTTACGGCAGTGGTACTCCCTCCTGGTCCTGGAGAGCAGGTATCCAGCATGTTTTCCTTGTTTCTCTGCTCCAGCACACCTAATTCAGTGGTTGAATCACCTGTGCAGCAGCTCATCAGGCCTGTTAATCACCTGCTGATTGAAATCAGGTGTGTTAAAGCAGAGTTCAAACTTAAACATGCTGGTTACCGGCTCTCCAGGACCAGGAGTGAGTACCACTGCCAACGTCCAGCCGATCATGTAGTGTGATGTCATCAGTAGGCCCTAGTCCCCAAGCAGATCTGGCAACTGAGCGCATAATGTACACAGCGGCAATCCGGAGTTTTCCTCTTTCAGGAATTATGTACGATTTTTCAGAAATCTGTAAAAGTGATCGTCTTATCGTGTAGTGTGATATAATGTAAGCAATACGTCTCTTTTTTTGTAAGCCCCGCCCCCTGCCCCGTAAAATCTGTGCAATAGGAAACTGAGCGGCGACCAGAACTAACCAATAGCGTTAGACTACCGCTTACGTGCTTCAAATTTAAGGAAGCACCTCGGCTGAAGCAGAGTTGATGAACTTTTCACGGACAAGTAGGTCTTTAAAATATAAATATATGAAAACACAACATGACATGAGAATAATAATTGTTAAACATTGTGTTTTAGCTGTTTGTCGGCTACAGAAGCACATTCATAAACAAGAAACGTGCAGTCGCCATCTTAAATTACCAAGTCCACCGACTATTGGTGTGATACACTTGTCAGCCACTAGATGGTGCCATCAGATAAAAGAAATACTCCAGAGAGCTACTTTAAGCTTTAGTTGTCCTCTTAATGTATTTATTCATGCATTGATTTCGTGAAATATTTATTTTTCTCATTTATACAATGTTTCTTTTTTTATAAGAAGAAATAATGACTAAATAGTTTTAAAATGGGTAGTGAGTGACCGAAAGAACGAGATCGCGGAGCCGAAATGAGTTTTCTCTACAGGGTGGCTGGACTCTCCCTTAGAGAAAGGGTGAGAAGCTCGGTCATCCGGGAGGGGCTCGGAGTAGACCTGCTGCTCCTCCACATCGAGAGGAGCCAGTTGAGGTGGCTCGGGCATCTGGTTAGGATGCCTCCTGGACGCCTCCCTGGTGAGGTTTTCTGGGCACGTCCAGCCGGGAGGAGACCCAAAGGAAGACCCAGGACACGCTGGAGGGACTATGTCTCTCGGCTGGCCAGGGAACGCCTTGGGATTCCCCCGGAGGAGCTGGCCCAAGTGGCTGAAAATGGATGGATGGATGGATGGATGGATGGATGGATGGATGGATGGATGGTTTTAAAATGTTTTGTGGATATTTTGTTGTTTCTATTTACATAAAGGGGATTTTCACAGACTTCAATGAGGGCGTCGCTCATGTTGCCCCCCCCCCCCAGATATGAAACTTTCTAGATCCGCCTCTGGCTTACAGTTTAGTGGATTTCTTAAATGATTTAAGAAAGCGCTTGGAAAAACTTTGAGGAGCTTTTCTATTGTATTATGAGATATGTGCTGATGGTTTTTGCTCAAGAATGCAAAATTAATTTTTAAAAATTATTTTGTCTTTCAAACAGAAAACTGAACAACTATAAGATCTGGCTTCAGAACATCCTAATTCTGATTGTGAAAGCTACAATAAGAAACTCAAACTGTGTGATTGTGTGCAATAAGAACTCCAAATTCTATAAAACGTCTATAACTGTGCAGCTGAACTCATTGATTCGTTGGTTTTCTGAACAGATAAAATAAGGAGTAATCCAGTTTTTGAATGCCAACATTTTCAATCTTCAGAAATGAGAGAAAGCTTGACTTGTGTGATGGTGGAGAAGGTTTAAAAAAGATTTTAGGATTCTCAGCAGTGTAGAGCATCATGTGACTGGGTGAAGTATTATTTTCTCCCTGTGGTTAGAGAGGTTCGAACATGTCTGAAGCCGTCTTTGGAACACGTTCACCTGTGGATTCTCAAAAACTATCCAACCAGCTGAAATAAAACAGGTAAGACACTCGATCTGTGTTCGCTAGAGACAAGACCAAACAGTTTTCAGTGTTTTTATTCTCCTCAAGTCCCATCATCATCGTCTCTCCTCTCTTTTTCTGACTTCTATATCCTCTCATCTCCTTTTCCCTACTGCTACCTCATCACATTTCTGCAAACACTTCATGTCCATTTTGCCATCACATTTCCCTCATGTCGTTATATTTTTCCATAAAGCGTTGAAACATCTTTGCTACCCTTGCACATGCATGAATTTGTGCACACAGACATGGCCAGAGGCAGCTGATAAAACCCAAAACTCTGATATCCGTGTTTCTCTGTGTCAGCCTCTAACACACAGGTGCATATCAAACATGGCTGGGCTTGCAGCTCAGAAGCCACACAGCAGCAAACGTCTGATTTCTGTGAAATGCTATATGACTTTCAGTGTCTGTTCTCCATGCAGACAGACTGTTATCACAACATCCCCATCAGCACTTCTGATTTGGTTTTGATTTATTTTTTACCTCTGAGGGGCCAAATCTGTTTGGATAAGCTTATGGATCTCCAACTTTATTAATTAACAGAAAATAAGTGAGGAAAGGAAAAACTTTGTGTGTCTCTTGTTCTTTTTCTTTTAAACGTAGTGAACTGATGCCTGCAGCAAACCTATATTTCAACTTGAATGTTGCTTTAATGAATTTTCTGCACATCTTTGTCAACTTAATTAAAATGTGCAATAAAATATTCTAAATAACTCTATTGCTGATCAGCCTTTCTTGACAATCAGGAAAGATTATAGATTGTTTCATTTCAGCAACTAATCATAAAAATGACATTTGTGTTTAAAAAAAACAAAGTAATTGTGATTTTCTTTTGCAACAGCTATAAAATAATAAAGGAAAATAAGAAAAGCAATATTGTGTTTGCTCTGAGGACGAGCAGCATTTTGAATTTACTGAATAAACTGCATGGAGAAGGTCAAACAGGGTGAAGTGGATCACTTTAATATAAATTTGCTTGGATAATAGTTCCTATAGGTTACAATGGAAAAATAAAATTACTATTATATATGTCAAGGGGGTGACAAGTGACATAAATTATGTTTTAAAAGTTAAATAAATTGTGCAAAATGTATTTTAAGGAAGGTCAAGTCAATTATTCCCTTTTTCACATATTTTTCATGTTAAAAGTCAAAATCAAGCCCATGCATCTATGCATCCTACATGGTGAATGCAGTCTCTAACTGTGCATTTCTAATATTTCTGCCAGGAGAAAACCTGCCTTACCTTGTTGCAGACTGAGTCAGAGCTGCAGGAAATCTGCTGCAGCTGCACACTTGCAGAGGATAGCTGAGTTGACTGTAGGAGCCGTTCGGTGTGAGCTAAAAGCTCCGTTTTTAAAAGCTGCGCTGTGAAGTTAAGTCTGTGGATGACACCAGCATGAGAAACGGTCGACACTCCAGCAGGAGTCTGCAGAGACACGAGCCCGAACCCTCTGACTGCACCGGTAGAGGGTTCTGCTGCCTTCTTCATGCACGGTGATAAAACTTTCTCCGCATCAAGTGCGCGTGATTGCACCGACCAATAAAAAATAAGGTTGTTAGAGGGTTAGGTAGGTTAACGTTACCTGGTGATGGATTGGCAGGAGAGGAGGAGTCAATGCAAATCAAGGTGGTGCTAATTAGTAGGAAAAACATCCAGCAGGAATCTGCAGGAATGCACCATGTTTATCATCCAATCTTCATTTTTATAATCTGTTTGGGCAATTTGAAACTGTTCTGATGAAAATGAAATTAAGATTTGTGATAAAAACGTTAGTTAATTTAATGAGTAAAACCGGAAACAAATGACTAATTAGAGCGTGAAATATGAGCAGCATAAATAAATAATATATAAATGTTTTAGCGCGTGCGTAAAATAAAGGACGCATTTTGATGGGAAAAAACGAAATTTTTTATTACACTTTAAAGGTACAATCAAGAACAGTCTTTCACTTCCAGGAAGTAAAAAAATATGAACAAAAATAAATAAATAAACCAAACACGTCAGAGGAAGAAGCATGTGGTTTTTTCATTGTACATTTCTGTTTGTTTAGTTACTGAAACAGAAACAGCGCATCATCTGTGGTACAAAAACACTTGGCTCTCTGTTATTTGGCCACCTTCTGCCCTCGTGTGGTGTCTTAAGTTAATGCATCAGTAGAATAACTGCTTTACCTTCAAACTGATAAAAGAAAAATCAATTATCATACAAAAGTCACACAATATTAAAAAAAATGATAAGCTCCCTGCAAACTTATTGAGCAAATAATTAAAATGTTGTGTTTTTAATAGTGAGACATCAACATGATAAAATAGTTAAAATCTATGGGGTTCCGAATGTGCCAAAAATGTGTCCTTGGATTTTGTTGCATTGTGGAGTAACATGTCATGACATTTAACATCATCTGTTTTATTAAATTGTTCTGCATTGCTGTAATGTTATGGTCTTCCTGTGTATTTCCACTGTATTGTCTTCTCGTGTTGTCACGTGATGTTGTTATAAGTTGTTGTCAGGTGTTGGTTTTACCTGATTTGTCTTATTTTGTTGTCCAGCCTTGTTGTCACATGCTGTTGTCTAGTCTGTCGTTACACTCTGTCGACACATGCTGTTGTTACACTCTGTCGACACATGCTGTTGTCTAGTCTGTCGTTACACTCTGTCGACACATGCTGTTGTTACACTCTGTCGACACATGCTGTTGTTACACTCTGTCGACACATGCTGTTGTTACACTCTGTCGACACATGCTGTTGTTACACTCTGTCGACACATGCTGTTGTCTTAGTCTGTAGTTACACTCTGTCGACACATGCTGTTGTCTTTTTTTCAAAGTCTTTGGTATGACCCGACCGGGAATCGAACCCTGATCTCCCAGTCCCAGGGCGGACACTCTACCACTAGGCCACCGGAGCTCTGTCGACACATGCTGTTGTCTAGTCTGTTGTTGACATCACAGGTCGACAGAGTGTAACAACAGACTAGACAACAGCATGTGTCGACAGAGTGTAACAACAGACTAGACAACAGCATGTGTCGACAGAGTGTAACNGGCCAGTTTGGGGTCGTTTATCACCGTGGAAATGTGACAGTAACCCCATTTGTGTCCACTGGTGATCCAAATGAGAATATAATGTTTCAGACCCCTTTCACACCCATGAACTCTGACTATTGGATTCCCGCCGATCACGCACAAGCATGGACGGCGCCGCACATGCCCAACATTGCCCGTCCCAGGCCAGCGAAGTCCGTGCCCCGCAGCTATTCCCCGCGCCAGGTGCTTGTCTACGGGGAAAACAGCGATGATGAATGCTACGGATTAAAAGAGAGGGTCCCAGTGCTGCGGCCAGGACAGTTTAATGGGTCAGGTTCGTGGAGAGACTTTGTTTATCAATTTGAGACATGTGCATGAGCAAACCACTGAACTGAAGATACTAAAGCTATTCAACTCAGATTCAGTTTAACTGGCTCAGCTGGTGCTATAGTCCACAAAAACCCTAGGTCAACTCACTGGGACTATGAACGAATAAAAAGTGAAGTGGATGCTGCATATGGGCCACACTCAGAGCATGCTGCAGCCATTGGGATTGAGCTGAGACAAAGAGTCAGAAAACCAGGAGAAGCCATGCACACCCTTCGTGACGACATATATGAGAAGGTCGCTATTGTTTATGGTGACCGCACTGAATTAGACCAAGATAGTATTGCTGTGGAGATTTTTACTAATGCTATGACCGATGCTGACATTATCCAAAAGCTTTTAGAAGTAAAGCCCAGCACGTTAGCTAAAGCGTATGATGTAGCACACCGACACGAGACAAAAAAAAGAGCTGCCAGGGCCGTAACACAGATGATGCGTCCAAGCTTAGGGCCCCGCGGCTCTGCAACAAGGACATCTGTGGTGTTTGAAGATACCCCCGCTCCTGTGTGCGACCAGCCGAGGTGCGCTCCAGTTACCCCCTCCCAGCAGCCATGGGGGACACCTAGGGCCCGTTCACAACGCCCTAACAAGACTGTTCCCAGCAAAGTGATTTCAGGGGAGGTAATCTGCCATAACTGCTCTGGAGTGGGACACATCCAGAGGCAGTGTCCATCCCCACGGCGCCCTCAACAGAAGCAAGCGAGTTTCAGCCAAAACCCATCTCCTGACACCCGTGCAGTAATTGTTTGCACAAAAGGTCAAGAGGTAGAGATGTGTGTTCAGATAATGATACATGGATTCAAACTTGGTGCTTTACTGGACTCTGGTGCCCGAAGAAACGTGTTACCCCTACACCACTTTAACGCTCTCCCAACCCAATTCAGGCCCACTGTACAGTCATCCTGGGTCACCCCTTTCTGCGTCAGTCCAATGCCTGCCTTGACTATGGTCGTAAAGAGATAACACTTTTTGACAAAAAAGTTCCACTCTATGATCCTAGTTACCAGCATGCGGCTCATCCAGTCCGGGTCGCACGCACTACTGTCTTGGAGCCTGGTCGTGAGTATGTGGTGCCTGGTTTTGCCCGCCTTCCCTCCGCCAACAGCGGAGACCTAATGCTCTGCCCAACCAAGACCTTCATTGAGAGACATTGTGTCCTGGTAGCCCACGCCGTTGTCCAGCCGCAGAAGTCAACGGGCACCTTATCCACTGCCAGGTACTTTAGCACACTTGACTTGACTTCAGGATACTGGCAGGTAGAAATGACCCCGAGAGCTCGCAAAGCCGCTGCCTTCTGTACCCGAAAAGGACTTTTTGAATGGAATGTGATGCCCTTCGGGCTATGTAACGCCCCAGCCACTTTCCAAAGACTTATGGATCGGGTGCTTGTGGGACTGCAGTGGGAGACATGTCTTGTGTATTTAGACGACATAGTGGTTCTGGGATGTGACACTTCCGAAATGTTAGCACGACTTGAGCAGGTTTTCACCAGGCTGCGCCAAGCAAACCTAAAACTTAAGCCATCCAAGTGCTGTTTGTTTAGGGAGGAGGTGGCCTACCTTGGACACATTGTATCCGCCAGTGGCGTCGCCACTGACCCACAAAAGACCGAGAGAGTTAGGGACTGGCCCACACCTAGAAATGTGTCTGAAGTCAGGCAGTTTGTTGGCTTAGCTTCGTACTACCGGCGCTTTGTCCCTGACTTTGCCTCCGTAGCCAAACCTCTGCATGAACTGACAAAGAAGTACACCCGCTTTAGTTGGGATGCCCAATGCCAGTGGGCGTTTAACGAACTAAAAAGACTGTTGACTTCAGCTCCTGTCCTGGGCTACCCCCTCGACAAGGGAGAGATGTTTCTTGACACAGACGCTAGCGACTGGAATCGGAGCGGTCCTCTCCCAAGTTCAGGGAGGCGAGGAGAGGGTGTTAGCCTATGGGAGCAGGAGACTGTCAGTGGTAGAACAAAACTACTGCACAACCCGTAGAGAGCTTCTGGCAGCCGTANACAGACTAGACAACAGCATGTGTCGACAGAGTGTAACGACAGACTAGACAACAGCATGTGTCGACAGAGTGTAACGACAGACTAGACAACAGCATGTGTCGACAGAGTGTAACGACAGACTAGACAACAGCATGTGACAACAAGGCTGGACAACAAAATAAGACAAATCAGGTAAAACCAACACCTGACAACAACTTATAACAACAGACCAGCCAACATCACGTGACAACACGAGAAGACAATTACTCCACAATGCAGCAGAATCCAAGGACACATTTTTAAAACGGATGATGTTAAATGTCATGACATGTTACTCCACAATGCAGCAGAATCCAAGGACACATTTTTGGCACATTCGGAACCCCATAAAAATCAACAACATCCACATTTATTTGGTTATTTAGGGACTTTTGAAACAGTAAAATTTAGTTGAATTCTTAAAATCTCTGGACAAAAGTCGCCCTCCTGTGGCGATTTACTGGTATTACACATAATAGCCTATTTTTTATCGCATTTTTTCGGCTTAATGTTTGCGTCTTTATAAAAAAAATCACTTGGTAAATAAGTCTTGACTTTGGCTCCAAATAATTAACAGTCTCTCATTTTTAAAAGATGACTCTGGCTTTTAATAAGTGCTGTTTGAAGACAAATGTCAAAAAGAAATCTGTCGAAACTGTGAACATGCTAAGCTAACATGCTAATGCTTAACTTCTCTTCTTCGTCGTTTTCCACTTCTTTGATCTTTGGCAGCTGCGTCACTTGGACACTCATCGCCCTCTGGTGGAAATATATCAACATTACAACAACAAATAAACCTTTGCGTTATCTGATGACAACCCAGGGTCCAGACCAGGAAGCAGAGTGGTAGTTTAACCCTCCCCTCTGCAGCTTCTGTACTGTTACCCACCCACTCCCCCATCCAGACAGTGTCCTGCCCACGGCCAGAATCAAACAGATTAAAGATCAGGCTTAATAGAGCAAACCATGATAATCTCATAAAAATAAAAACAAACTCTACTGAACAGAAAACTAGAACAATTAAATGTGGTTTATTGAACATTAGATCTATCTCTTCAAAGACTTTATTAGTTAATGATTTGATTTGTGATAATCAGATTTCTCTGTTTTGTCTCACAGAATCCTGGCTGCAGCAAGAGGACTATGTTAGTTTAAATGAGTCGACTCCTTCTAATTATTTAAATCATCATATTGCTCGTAGTACAGGACGAGGAGGAGGAGTAGCAACCATCTTTCATTCAGATTTATTAATCAGTCCCCAACCAATTAATAGCTACAGTTCTTTTGAACATCTAATTCTTAGTTTGCCTAATCCGGATTGTAAAGCTCTAAAACCACTTTTGTTTGTAGTCTTGTATCGTCCACCAGGCCCCTACTCTCAATTTTTGGATCAGATCTCAGATTTCTTGTCTGATTTGGTGTTAAATACTGATAAGGTCATTGTGGCGGGGGATTTTAACATTCATGTTGACATTGAAAGTGATCCTCTCAATGTAGCCTTTAGTAATATCTTAGACTCAATTGGTTTTACTCAAACAATCCATAGCTCCACCCACTCCTGCCATCATACATTAGACCTTGTGCTGACATATGGTATAGAGTGTGAGGAGATAACAGTATTTCCACACAATCCTGTCTTGTCGGACCATTTTTTGATAACTTTTGAGTTTATTATAACCGAGTTCTCCAGACATGAGAGTAAATTCCATTATAGTCGATCGTTATCTGATAACGCTGTAGCAAACTTTAAAGCAGCTGTTCCATCTTTACTGTCTTCAGAATCTCAGTGTAACTTAGCAGAGGGCAACTATTTCATTTCTAGCCCTTCACAAATTGACGGTCTAGTTCATAGTGTTACTTCCTCTTTACGTGTGGCATTAGACAATGTTGCCCCTTTAAAAAAGAAGGTCATTAAGCACAGGAAGTTGGCTCCCTGGTTTAATTCTGAACTGCGTACTTTAAAACAAACCTCTAGAAAATTGGAGAGAACATGGCGCTCTACACACCGGGAAGAGTTCTACTTATCCTGGAAAAATAGTCTAGTGCTTTATAAAAATAAGCTTCGACAAGCTAGAACTGCATATTATTCGTCACTAATTGAGGAGAATAAGAATAATCCTAAATTTCTTTTCAGTACAGTTGCTAAACTTACACAGAATCATAGCTCTGAGCCAGCTATTCCCTTAGCCTTCAGCAGCAACGACTTTATGGAATTCTTCACTAATAAAATAGATTCTATTAGAAACAAAATCATCAGCATCCTCCCCAACACGACTTCTTCTTCCTCAGTAAGTGAGGCAGCATCTGAGGTAACTGTAGAACCTCATCTGTGTTTGAACTGTTTTGATGCAGTTGAGCTTTCAGAGTTATCAAAAATATTAGCTTCATCTAAACCTTCAACTTGTATTTTAGACCCAATCCCAACCAAATTATTTAAAGAAGCATTTCCTTTGGTTACTGCCCCCATTTTAGATATAATTAACCTATCCTTAGTAAATGGATACGTACCGCAGGAGTTTAAGGTTGCTGTAATTAAACCTCTACTTAAGAAACCTTCTCTGGATCCAGATGACCTAATGAATTATAGACCAATATCTAATCTCCCATTTTTATCTAAAGTCCTTGAGAAAATAGTGGCCAGTCGAGTATGTGAGCATCTAAACACTAATGATCTGTTTGAGGAATTTCAGTCAGGTTTTAGAGAGTATCACAGCACTGAAACCGCATTAGTGAAAGTTACAAATGATATTCTCACGGCCTCAGATAAGAATCTTGTGTCTGTTCTGGTCTTGTTGGACCTCAGTGCTGCTTTTGACACAGTCGATCACAATATTCTCTTAGAAAGGCTTGAACATGTTGTAGGGATCAAAGGAACAGCGCTAGGCTGGTTTAAATCTTATTTATCTGACAGATTTCAGTTTGTTCATGTACATGAGAAATCTTCTTCATACTCTAGAGTTACTTGTGGAGTACCACAGGGTTCAGTACTTGGACCAATTCTTTTCACTATATATATGCTTCCAATTGGTAAAATCATTAGACAACATGGGATAAACTTCCACTGTTATGCTGATGATACTCAGTTATATTTATCCATAAACCCTGATGAACCTAATCAGTTAGGTAGATTACAGGCTTGTCTTGAAGACATAAAAATCTGGATGACTCTAAACTTTCTGCTGTTAAATCCAGACAAGACTGAAGTTATCATCTTTGGACCAGAACCTCAGAAAAGGAAACTGCTTAGTCAATCACCTAATCTAAACGGTATTAAATTAGCCTCCGAGAACAAAGTAAAGAACCTCGGTGTAATCTTTGACCAGGACATGTCATTCAAATCCCACGTTAAACAGGTTTGTAGGATTTCCTTTTTCCACCTTCGGAATATTGCTAAGATTAGAAGCATCCTTTCCAGGAGTGATGCTGAAAAACTGGTTCATGCATTCATTACCTCAAGGTTGGATTACTGCAATTCATTNGAGATGTTGTGTCATCAGACAGCCTTTATGGTGTTAGTTCGACCAGCGAGAGCTCCCTGAGCATACAGGTGTGCAAGCATATTTGAGATATCTGTTAGTCTACCACTTGGCCATAATCCTCCTTTACCTCCATTATTAAGCTAATTGACCTAATTGGCCATAATCCTCCTTTACCTCCATTATTAAGCTAATTGACCTAATTTCCCATCTTTCAACTTCCTCTACACACATTCTCACACATTCCCTGCATCCTTCAAAATCCTTCAGCTCCTTAGCTTCAATCTCACCTCTGTTAACTCTGCCCATCTTTTAAACACTTCTACTTTCTGTAACCATTCAATCCTCAACAACATACCCAAGACCTTCTGGACCATATTCTTTTCCATTATTTGATACGCTGAACTACCTGTCCGGACGTGACACCTCTGTTTTCCTTGACTCTTTCTAACGTGGCCCTGCAGCACTAATGTGCCAAAGGAAAGCAGCACAGCTCGCAACACTGCCAGACAGCTTCGTGTCAAAGGGAAAAGTCAGAGAAGAACCATGGACTGCTTTCTTATTGCTACCATCATTTACAAAATGAATTTTTATTCCACTAACTCTACAAACTTGTTTCCTGTTATTCTTCAAAACACGTAATTATAACAGCTGCAGATGGAGCGGATCAAATTTCAATCGTTAAAGCCCTGGTAGCAACACTTTTCTACAAATCTGTTTTAATTTAATGTTTAGCCATTTTCAAACCTATGATTCTTCAGACCTGAATGTTTTTTTCCTTTTAGAGTACCTTTGACTCTTCTCAATAGAATGTGGTCTTGTTTGTGGTCTGTTGTGGAAAAAAGTGGTGTTACTGTCTCTTTCTGTTCTCTGATGTATTTTGGTCAAAGAATATGATGTTCCAGCAGCTCGTCTGACGTCACTTCTCTCAGGCCCGTGTGATGAGGGTTCTGGCCTTCTTCTCTCCTCCGAGCTGTTTCAGCATTTGACTTCTCGCTGTTTTTCCACACTCCCAGTTCGTTAAAATCTTCTGACCGAACAAAGAACGAGCCATAAAATACCGCCTCGTTGCAATCAACGTAAACTCTTTATTTCACTCAATCATCTTTTATTGTAACCCGATGTACAGTCGGGGAGATTCTGTCCATCTCCCCTCGTATAATGGCGAATCTGAAGTTCACAGCATGCACACAGATTTTATTCCTTCTGCAGAACCTGGTTCCGCCTGGTACCTCCCTTCAAGATCCTAACTTTCGTATCCTTGGTAACCGACATATTTATGATCTCTGGCTCCAGGAATGAAGCCATCTGGTCTACACTTTCTCCTGTCTTATCTGTCCCTAGGTCAGAGTGTTCTCACCTCCTTTGCACAGTTTTATGACACCAGAACCAGACCTTCACATGAGATTAAAACCTTCTTGCTTTAGCTCGAACTTACAGTTTGATGTAAACATGCACAAATCATGGTTAAATGCAGATCAATAAAGAGTACAAGAATCATATGTGTATCAATAAAACCTGGAAAGAAAAGTGATTCACATATTTGATTAACTGGATTCTAAGTTCTAAAATTAAAGGCACAACAGGTAAAAAATATTATTTCCCGACACACCCAACCTTGGACTCTGAAAACCCAGAGTCCAACAAATCTTATCTGATGTAGCTGTCCCGCAACTTAAAGTCTGACCATTCATTTGACCCAGAGGCACCAAGATATATCGCCTCTTCCTGCTGAAAACCTGAAAAAACATTTCATTTACCAGACCTTCGACACCGGGGAATGCAAACCAACCACACTTGATTAGAATTCAAAAACAAACATTAATAGATATAAGCATTAAATGAGAAAACCTTTATTTTCCATTTTCCAAACATGCCCAAACGTCGCCAAAGCATTACTGATTACTGATTCCGGAGCGCTCGTGCATAGTTCTAACAGAGACTCGAGGTGTTCTAGGTCACAGGTCGCTGAGCGGCCTGGAGTGGCTCATCTGGATCAGAACCACTTCTTTCAGCTAGGATCTTATTTATGGCCTTGCAATTTTCAAAGGCCATCCAGGATGTGACCGCTAATTCCTCCTCCACACCTGCAAATACCTCACGGGACTGCTCACACAACCTACGTACGCTCTCATGGAATGCTTTAAAGGAGTCCCCCTTAGATGAAATCACAGCTGATGTAATTGGTAGATTATCAAACTTCGCGGCTAAACGATCAGAAGGCAACCTTTCCGAACGGTGGGCATCTCTGGAAAATGGAAAAACACCAGTTATTACCCAAATTCCACTAAAGATCAAAGCAAACATAACAAACAGGAAAATCAGAACCTTCCATGTGAATAAATTGGGGCGTCGGTCCACCCCTCCTGGACGACCAAAAGGATACATTTTGAAATTGATTATTAAAACTTTACCCTTTAAAATGATATTATTTTCTTTGAAATTATGTTATGTGTCCCAGTATTTTAACTCTTAGCTCAATTTACCAAATATCAATATCAATTCCTCACCAAATTATGAATTATGTTTAACCTTATTAATGTTTCAGGGACAATCTCCACAGGATCAGTGTAATCAGAAATGTCAACAGAATCATGCACAAACAAAGCAAACTGATCAAATGCAATTTCTTAGAGTCCATTGTTTAGAAAAAACCTGTTCAGGAAGAAAAAGTTAAAACAGATTGAAAAAACAGCCAGCCTGGGCCTTAAGCCTTAAAGGAAAAGTTCGCTTTTTTAGACATTAAGTTTTATGTGTTCCTTCACCCACCCAGTGCTCTGTAAACTTTGACCCATTTCACACACACCCCCCTGCTCAGAGATTTTCAGGGGAGAAGTGATTCATAAAGGTAGTTCTGGCTAGTTTCGGGGGCGCTTTATCTGCGCCGTTTAGCCTCACAAAAGGATTAGCCTCTGAAAGCATGGCTAATTTGCATCTCACAAACAAAGAGAAAAAAATTACAACGTCACATTACAACGGGACTATTTTTTGTCATTCGTATCCCTGCGCCGGTCACCGCAGCAGCTAGAACGGGCTCGTGTCTGGCTGCTAATCCTGGCTGTATGAGTGAAACAACAACTTCTAAAGTCACTTAAAAGTAGTTTTTCTTAAATATATCGAGCCATGGTGCGTACCTGCAGGTTCCCGGGTTGTAACAATAAGGATGTTACAGGATCACCTTTTCGGTTTGACACTTTTCCTGCTAAGGACGTTTCTCTAAGGCATCAGTGGCTTTTAGCAATCGGCTACTCCAAGGATACTCGGCTGGAACGAGTCAAAACCTTTCGTTTGTGCAGTGCACACTTCAAAGAGGATGATTACATCAGGAAAAAGTTCGGGAAAAGTGAAAGACTGTTTTTGAAGAGTTCGGCCGTACCAGAAATCTGGGTAAGTTTTGTTTTTAAAAAATTATTTATTCCGCTATGTCTGCCGTATTCATGCAATCATCTTCGCATTTTAGCGCATTATTTATGCANATCATACATCAGTGATCTGATTGTTCCATATGTTCCTAACAGAGCACTTCGCTCTCAGACTGCAGGTTTACTGGTGGTTCCTAGAATATCTAAAAGTAGGATGGGAGGCAGATCTTTTAGCTATCAGGCTCCTCTACTGTGGAACCAGCTCCCAGCATTAGTGCGTGAGGCAGACACCTTGTCTACTTTTAAGACTAGGCTCAAAACTTTTCTATTTGATAGGGCTTATGGTTAAATTCTGATGTTAGCCCAGGTTTAGACGAGTGGGGAGCAGAGGGAGGTGGAGTGTACAGAGGGGACTACTGTCGTTAAAGACTTCTCCCTGGCCCTGCCTCCCACATGCCTCCATCTAAAAGGCTAGGTTATCCTGAGTTATCTCTGTAGTTATGCTGCTATAGGCTTAGACTGCTGGAGGACATACTGACCACTTTCCACACTCTGCTACTCTCTTCTACCACCACTCTCTAACTGCATTATTTCCTGTTATTCCAGCTGTTAACTTTATTTTCTCTCTAAGTGTTTTTCTCCCCAGAAGAAGCTACACTGGCGTTCTGCTGAGCTGTGGTGGCCTCATGGAGGGGGCCATCGGCTGGCACACTGCTGCCAACCACCTAACATTCTCCCTTTCCTGATATTACATCTTACTTTCTTTAACATAGAATGTGCTACTATTAGTTCACCTATTGAATTAATTATAGATTCACTCAGATAAAGACAATAAAGTTTCTCTTACTCTTACTAAATAGAACTTCTACTAAGAAATCACAGTGTAGCCATAGAAACACTACTTGATATATGTGGTGTGTGTGTGTGTGTGTGTGTGTGTGTGTGTGTGTGGGTGCGGGGTGTGCCTGTGCCTGCTCTGTCTTCTCAACCCCCAGTGAGCCGTAGCGGATGGCTGCTCATACTGAGCCAGGATCCTCTGGAGGTTTCTTCCTGTTAAAAGGGAGTTTTCCTTCCCACTGTCGCTAAATGCTTGCTTAGTATGAGGATTGTACCAACACAATGACACTAGTCAGTGTCTTGATGCAATCTGCTGGGTCCCTTATATAGGAAACTTTTTTACTGATTGGCTTATGAACTGAACTGTATTGGAATGTTTACTTTGTGAAGTGCCTTGAGACGACTCTTGTCGTGATCTGGCGCTATATAAATAAACTGAATTGAATTGAATTGAATTGATGGAAGAAAGAAAACTATTTTCCAGTAATATAATCATGCAAAATACAATAAAATATTGTATTCAATTACTATATCACTGTTATCTTCTTAAAAGACACCTTGTTACAATATATGTAATGTCATTGCAGTTTTTAGGGAAATTAAGTGAACCTTAAAGTTCACACACACACAAAAAAAAAAACTTTAAAAACGTTATAAGAAAATAAAAGCAGTAATTGTTATTGTGCAAAATTACAGCGTGTTGTGTTAAAAACATCCATCCATCCATCCATTTTCTCCCGCTTATCCGGAGTCGGGTCGCGGGGGCAGCAGCTTCAGGAGGGAAGCCCAGACCTCCCTCTCCCCAGCCACTTGGGCCAGCTCCTCCGGGGGAATCCCAAGGCGTTCCCAGGCCAGCTGAGAGACATAATCTCTCCAGCGTGTCCTGGGTCTTCCTTTGGGTCTCCTCCCAGTTGGACGTGCCCGGAAAACCTCACCAGGGAGGCATCCAGGAGGCCCCCTGCCTGACCGGACCAGTGACGACATGTTTAGCCGCATGCTGTCCTTCAACCGCTGGTTGTCTAGGTGGTGTCCCGAAAACAACGTGGGCTACATTGATAATTGGAAAACTTTTTGGGGAAAACCTGGTCTGATCCGAAGAGACGGCATCCATCCCACTTTGGATGGTGCAGCT
The DNA here is from genome assembly GCA_006937985.1 of Aphyosemion australe. Taxonomy (NCBI): domain Eukaryota; kingdom Metazoa; phylum Chordata; class Actinopteri; order Cyprinodontiformes; family Nothobranchiidae; genus Aphyosemion; species Aphyosemion australe. The sequence continues at coordinate 101,383 of SSNS01000944.1, forward strand.
CTTCTTTCTAGGAATATGGCCAATTTTATTAGTCCTCCCTGACAACCCAGGGTCCAGACCAGGAAGCAGAGTGGTAGTTTAACCCTCCCCTCTGCAGCTTCTGTACTGTTACCCACCCACTCCCCCATCCAGACAGTGTCCTGCCCACGGCCAGAATCAAACAGATTAAAGATCAGGCTTAATAGAGCAAATCATGATAATCTCATAAAAATAAAAACAAACTCTACTGAACAGAAAACTAGAACAATTAAATGTGGTTTATTGAACATTAGATCTATCTCTTCAAAGACTTTATTAGTTAATGATTTGATTTGTGATAATCAGATTTCTCTGTTTTGTCTCACAGAATCCTGGCTGCAGCAAGAGGACTATGTTAGTTTAAATGAGTCGACTCCTTCTAATTATTTAAATCATCATATTGCTCGTAGTACAGGACGAGGAGGAGGAGTAGCAACCATCTTTCATTCAGATTTATTAATCAGTCCCCAACCAATTAATAGCTACAGTTCTTTTGAACATCTAATTCTTAGTTTGCCTAATCCGGATTGTAAAGCTCTAAAACCACTTTTGTTTGTAGTCTTGTATCGTCCACCAGGCCCCTACTCTCAATTTTTGGATCAGATCTCAGATTTCTTGTCTGATTTGGTGTTAAATACTGATAAGGTCATTGTGGCGGGGGATTTTAACATTCATGTTGACATTGAAAGTGATCCTCTCAATGTAGCCTTTAGTAATATCTTAGACTCAATTGGTTTTACTCAAACAATCCATAGCTCCACCCACTCCTGCCATCATACATTAGACCTTGTGCTGACATATGGTATAGAGTGTGAGGAGATAACAGTATTTCCACACAATCCTGTCTTGTCGGACCATTTTTTGATAACTTTTGAGTTTATTATAACCGAGTTCTCCAGACATGAGAGTAAATTCCATTATAGTCGATCGTTATCTGATAACGCTGTAGCAAACTTTAAAGCAGCTGTTCCATCTTTACTGTCTTCAGAATCTCAGTGTAACTTAGCAGAGGGCAACTATTTCATTTCTAGCCCTTCACAAATTGACGGTCTAGTTCATAGTGTTACTTCCTCTTTACGTGTGGCATTAGACAATGTTGCCCCTTTAAAAAAGAAGGTCATTAAGCACAGGAAGTTGGCTCCCTGGTTTAATTCTGAACTGCGTACTTTAAAACAAACCTCTAGAAAATTGGAGAGAACATGGCGCTCTACACACCGGGAAGAGTTCTACTTATCCTGGAAAAATAGTCTAGTGCTTTATAAAAATAAGCTTCGACAAGCTAGAACTGCATATTATTCGTCACTAATTGAGGAGAATAAGAATAATCCTAAATTTCTTTTCAGTACAGTTGCTAAACTTACACAGAATCATAGCTCTGAGCCAGCTATTCCCTTAGCCTTCAGCAGCAACGACTTTATGGAATTCTTCACTAATAAAATAGATTCTATTAGAAACAAAATCATCAGCATCCTCCCCAACACGACTTCTTCTTCCTCAGTAAGTGAGGCAGCATCTGAGGTAACTGTAGAACCTCATCTGTGTTTGAACTGTTTTGATGCAGTTGAGCTTTCAGAGTTATCAAAAATATTAGCTTCATCTAAACCTTCAACTTGTATTTTAGACCCAATCCCAACCAAATTATTTAAAGAANGTGTGTGTGTGTGTGTGTGTGCGTGCTGACATGTCATTGGAAAAGACAAAACAATGAAGACACTGTCAGGCTGGTTGGACTGAGCTCATGCATGTCCCATCCCACCCAATCACGTTAAGTGATGTCACAGGGATGTACATGAACCCAGGGATGTTGCTAGAGGTTATCAGACACACCACTCCCCAAGATTCTTCCACAGCCATCAATCCTCAGGATCTATCAATCATCTCAATCTGACCTTCGTGTGTGCAATCACGTAGATTAGAGTTCATGCAGTATATGGACTCCTGCAGGGGTCTACCACAGTTTCCAGTTCAACTTCATTTAAGTATGGGGGTCATCCCAGAGAACAAATGGCCTCTGTGTTCCATTCACAGTGAGACATTCTACACAACCAGGCATCAAAGCGAACATGCGTTGCTCTTTGAGTCTCTAAAGCCTTAGCGTTGCAAGAAAACATTTATGAACTTCTCTTTTTACCAGGATATCTGGATGTGTCATTATGTGCAACGATCTTCATCTAACTCACAATTATGGAGAAACTCTGTCTAATGACACACACAGTTTTATTGTTCAAGTCTGTAAAAGGTAAAAACAAAAATTTCCCACAGTGCAGTTCAGACAAAGTACCTGAACTGACTGAATTTACAAACTCAGAGACTCTAGTAGGGGTTTCCTGTGGTTTAAATGGTAATTCAATTCAATTCAATTCAGTTTATTTCTATAGCGCCAAATCACGACAAGAGTCGTCTCAAGGCACTTCACAAAGTAAACATTCCAATACAGTTCAGTTCATTAAGCCAATCAGTAAAAAAGTTTCCTATATAAGGGACCCAGCAGATTGCATCAAGACACTGACTGTGTGTTGATACAATCCTCATACTAAGCAAGCATGTAGCGACAGTGGGAAGGAAAACTCCCTTTTAACAGGAAAAAACCTTCAGAGGATCCTGGCTCTGTATGAGCAGCCATCCGCTATGACTCACTGGGGGTTGAGAAGACAGAGCAGGAACACACACACCGCACACCCACACCCACACACACCCACACACACCATATATACCAAGTAGTGTTTCTATGGCTACACTGTGATTTCTTAGTAGAAGTTCTATTTAGTAAGAGAAACTTTATTGTCTTTATCTGAGTGAATCTATAATTAATTCAATGGGTGAACTAATAGTAGCACATTCTATGTTAAAGAAAGTGAGATGTAATATCAGGAGAGGGAGAATGTTAGGTGGTTGGCAGCAGTGTGCCAGCCGATGGCCCCCTCCATGAGGCCACCACAGCTCAGCAGAACGCCAGTGTAGCTTCTTCTGGGGAGAAAAACACTTAGAGAGAAAGTAAAGTTAACAGCTGAAATAACAGGAAATAATGCAATTAGAGAGTGGTGGTAGAAGAGAGTAGCAGAGTGTGGAAAGTGGTCAGTATGTCCTCCAGCAGTCTAAGCCTATAGCAGCATAACTACAGAGATAACTCAGGATAACCTAACCTTTCAGATGGAGGCATGTGGGAGGCAGGGCCAGGGAGAAAAGTGTTTAACGACTGTAGTCCCCTCGGTACACTCCACCTCCCTCTGCTCCCCACTCGTCTAAACCTGGGCTAACATCAAAATTTAACCATAAGCCCTATCAAATAGAAAAGTTTTGAGCCAAGTCTTAAAAGTAGACAAGGTGTCTGCCTCACGGACTAAAGCTGGGAGCTGGTTCCATAGTAGAGGAGCCTGATAGCTAAAAGATCTGCCTCCCATCCTACTTTTAGATATTCTAGGAACCACCAGTAAACCTGCAGTCTGAGAGCGAAGTGCTCTGTTAGGAACATATGGAACAATCAGATCACTGATGTATGATGGAGCTTGTTTATTAAGAGCTTTATATGTGAGAAGGAGGATCTTAAAATCTATTCTAAATTTAACAGGCAGCCAATGTAGGGAAGC
>SSNS01000945.1:33061-58047 GCA_006937985.1 Aphyosemion australe
ATCCATCAATCATCCATCCATCATCCATCCATCCATCATCCATCCATCATCTATCCATCATCCATCCATCCATCATCCATCCATCCATCATCCATCCATCCATCATCCATCCATCATCCATCCATCAATCATCCATCCATCATCCATCCATCCATCCATCCATCAATCATTCATCCATCCATCAATCATCCATCCATCATTCATCCATCCTTCCATCCCTTTCAGTCTCCATCAGTCATTTTTGGTAATGTGCTTTCCTGAGGTTAGTGTCTGATATGTAGAGTAGACTGAGCTGTCCAGGGCGTTTTGCTGCAAGGGTGTGTGTTGGGGGGGGGGGGGGGTAATTAATTCTAATTTGACATTTCTGAATTAATTAGCATCTGAACACATCATATTGCTTCACTTATCCTGTGGTCTTCTACTTTCCTGTTTGTTCATCAGAGAGGAGCAGGTCTAACACACACACACACACACACACACACACACACACACACTAACACATGTCAGCTGGCTGTGAGGGGGGGGGGGGGTCTACAGACTGGAGCCAAGCCACTCTGCTCCAGCAGCCAACACCAGAACCCCCACCCCCCTGATTTAAATCAAGCTGCCATTCAGAACTCCTGATCCAGGTTTTGTGTTTAGACTCTGGATGAATTTTTGACCCAGTTAAGAGCTCTGGTACCAGAACTGTCTCCTGATCAGTTGGACGATGCTCAGGTCCTGGATGGGGCTTTTGTGTTTGTGTTCCTGGTGGATCTGAGTCCTTCTGGTCGTCCACTTGTTGGTCCAGGTCCTACTGACCTGCTGGTTCTGATTGGGCCCGTTGTCATCTGTCAGATCAGATGTTCTCCTGTGGAATCGGGCCGAGCAGCTAATTTAGAACACTTTGAAATTCTGGCTGATGAAGCGTGTGGTTCGGATCGGCGCCAGCTCCTCTCTGCTCTCTGAGGCTGATCTGAAGCTACCGCTTGCCTGCTGCTCCACTGAGCGCGCTCAGAGAGACGCACGCCACCCACCCTCCCATCCATTGTCTCCTGGTTCTGGGTTCACCAGAACCTGCACCGCCATCCCTCTGATCGGTAAGGGATGGGGACCCTGCTGGGGTTAGCTGATCAGCACATGTGGTGCTGGAAGCATTTAGGATGAGGTTTTGTGTGTGTGTGTGTGTGTGTGTGTGGGTTACTGTTGATGCTGGAATCAGTGGTAAAGGTCAAAGGTCATCTCTAACAGGGCGGAGGACGAGAGGAAGTCGGCTGTTCCCGCGGCAGTGAACGCACCGTCGAGCCGCTTCTTTATTTCATCTGGAAAACCAACTAATTATGTGGAAATATGATAATGTATAATGCTGGAGGAGCTGGCCGCCCAGCGCCGCTCATTACCCAGAGTCCACTGCTCCTCGAACATCCCCGTCTCCCCGTCTCCTGGTATTTCTCCCAGGGAGCCTCGCCCTTTCACGACTGGATTAGCTGCCAGTCCGGCTTGTTTTGGATCAAAGCAATGCTTCATTTACATAATCTGAGCATGAGATCCTCCCTCCTCATTGCTGCAAGCCAAGGTCACACCCCCCACGCTGACCCTTGTCTTCCTTGGGAGCTTATTACCCCCCGCCTCCTCCACCTCTTTCTCCTCTTCTCCTTATTGTCTCAGCTCCTTTCTGACTCTCCTCACATGGTCCTCACCTGCCCCTGTTGCCCAGGCTGCAGGTGTGTGTGTGTGTTTGTTTGTGTGTGTGTGCGTCTGTTTGTGCTTGTGTGTGTGTGTGTGTGTGTGTGTGTGTGTGCGTGTGTGTGTTTGTGCTTGTGTGTGTGTGTGTGTGTGCGTGTGTGTGTGTGTGTGTGTGTCACCCCCCTGGGGTGAGGAAGTTGTGGCGAGTAATTTGTCAATCAGTGTTTGTGATCTATTGAAGCTGACAGCTTCCCAGTGGGACTCTAAACCTTCACTGGTTCTGACTGAGTCTTTAATGGGCCTAATGGGCTGAGACACACACACACACACACACACACAAGGCCATCAGTCATAATGACCCATAAGAACTTAAAGGTGCAGTATGTAAGAATTAGGTAAGAATGACATCCTGTGGTCAAATTTAGCTACTGCAGCCGTTTTCAAAACACAAAGTTCCTCTCTCACTCCTGTTCCATGAGTTTTGTGGCTGTTGCCAGTTACGGATCAGCGCCAGGAGGTTCTAGATCAAGTGTGAATATGAGTCATACACAGTAAGATGATAAGTAGATAAATAAAGTCTCATTAGTTGTCACAATAAATGATAAATGATCCGCACTTGTAGAGCGCCTTTCAGAGTCAGAGGACTCCAAAGCGCTTTACACTACAGTGTATCATTCATCCATTCACACACACACACACACACACACACACACACACACACGCTGGTGATGATGAGCTACAGTGTAGCTACAGCTGCCCAGGGGCACTGACAGAAGCCAGGCTGCCGTACACTGGTGCCACCGGTCCCTCCAACCACCACCAGCAGGCAATGAGGGTTAAGTGTCTTGCCCAAGGACACAACAACAGTGACAGACTGAGCGGGACGCAAACCTGTGACCTTCCAATTGCAAGGCAGCTACATAACTTCTCTGCCACCATCGCCCTACTGGGTGTGTTTCCATTTGCTGGAACTTCAGGGTAAATTCTGGGATGGGGAAAAGACAGGGAGATACGATGTCCCAGTCCTCTCAGCTATTTTTTCTCCATTCAAATTCAATTCAATTCAATTCAGTTTATTTCTATAGCGCCAAATCACGACAAGAGTCGTCTCAAGGCTCTTCACAAAGTAAACATTCCAATACAGTTCAGTTCATTAAGCCAATCAGTAAAAAGTTTCCTATATAAGGAACCCAGCAGATTGCATCAAGACACTGACTGTGTGTTGATACAATCCTCATACTAAGCAAGCATGTAGCGACAGTGGGAAGGAAAACTCCCTTTTAACAGGAAGAAACCTCCAGAGGATCCTGGATCAGTATGAGCAGCCATCCGCTACGACTCACTGGGGATTGAGAAGACAGAGCACACACACACCATATAGATCAAGTAGTGTTTCTATGGCTACACTGTGATTTCTTAGTAGAAGTTCTATTTAGTAAGAGAAACTTTATTGTCTTTATCTGAGTGAATCTATAATTAATTCAATAGGTGAACTAATAGTAGCACATTCTATGTTAAAGAAAGTGAGATGTAATATCAGGAGAGGGAGAATGTTCAGTGGTTGGCAGCAGTGTGCCAGCCGATGGCCCCCTCCATGAGGCCACCACAGCTCAGCAGAACGCCAGTGTATTCAGCTCTTTCAGGACTTTACACAGACATCAGCATATCGCGACTGCTTCGACAGTGAGTGATGTCACTGGTCAGCGCCAGAAAGCGTCCACAGTAACATTAATAACATTAAAAGCATTTATTCTGTTGACGTTTATCCTAATTTAATCCATTCAGAGGACGAGAGCAGCTGTGTGATGTAAAATGTGACATTCAATGACCAGAAGATGCTCCGTGTTTTACGGCGCTCTGCGAGTCAACAAAGTCATGTGAATAAAGGCGATGTGGGGGAATTCCGCCGTGTGTTCCAGCTTTCTGGAATTACATATGATTTTAGCTATATTTATATAACATATTGAGCTTTAATCTTTTAACAACTTTTTAAACTGCAACATACCTCATCAACTTAATCAGTGCACTAACACATTTCTGTGACTTGCATATACATTTAACTGTGTAGTTCACATCAGCATTCACAGATTGAGAAGTCTCTGTCCCACATTGAGAAGTCTCTGTCCCACATTGAGTAGAGTCTGTCCCACATTGAGTAGTCTCTGTCCCACATTGAGTAGTCTCTGTCCCACATTGAGTAGTCTCTGTCCAACATTGAGTAGTCTCTGTCCAACATTGAGTAGTCTCTGTCCAACATTGAGTAGTCTCTGTCCCACATTGAGTAGTCTCTGTCCCACATTGAGTAGTCTCTGTCCAACATTGAGTAGTCTCTGTCCAACATTGAGTAGTCTCTGTCCAACATTGAGTAGTCTCTGTCCAACATTGAGTAGAGTCTGTCCCACATTGAGTAGTCTCTGTCTCACATTGAGTAGTCTCTCTCCCACATCGAGTAGTCTCCGTCACACATCGAGTAGTCTCTGTCCCACATTGAGTAGTCTCTGGAGCAAGTCGGGGGGGGGGGGGGGGGGGGGGGGGGGGGGGGGGGGGGGGGGGGTTTCACTGAGGAAGCCAATGGAAGTCATGAAAACACAAGAGTGATGTGGTCATGGGTGTGGGTCAGGAGACAGGCAGCAGAATTCTGGATGTCTTGAAGTTTGGTGAGGGCTTGGATGGGGTACCATATAGATGCTCTTGCTGCAGTTGATTTATAATGTGATGAAATCATGAATAAGGGTTTAAAGGACAGAGGAGGAAAGGGAAGTGCAAAGACTTACGAAATCAATCCAGTCACATGACAAAAGCATCCAAAGCACCTCCACCCCCAACACACGCCTTTTCCTCTTCCATCAACCCAGTCTGACCCCTTAAACATGCCAGTGTAGAGCCGGCCCTGCATCCAGGTGACCCAGCTACATGTCCAGGTGTCCCCGATTAGCGTCCAGGTGACCCAGATAAACGTCCAGGTGAGCCAGACAAACGTCCAGGTGAGCTGTCTCTGTGAAAAAATGCTGGGGAAACTGCATGGTTTTTGTTACATTTTAAAGCATTTCTTACCTTTATTTTTCATCCTGGCATGATTAGACTAATAGATTTTGTTGATGATGTCATTTCCTGTCATGGGCAGCAGTAGCTCAGGAGGTAGAGCGGGTTGTCCAGTAATCGGAAGGTTGCAGGTTCGATCCCGGCTCCGGCCAGAGAATGCTGCTGTGTGTCCTTGGGCAAGACACTTAACCCGCCTTGCCTGCTGGTGGTGGTCGGAGGGACTGGTGGCGCCAGTGCTCGGCAGCCTCGCCTCTGTCAGTGCGCCCCAGGGCAGCTGTGGCTACATCATAGCTCATCCCCACCAGCGTGTGAATGGGTGAATTGAGTTGATTGTGTTGTGAAGCGCCTTGGGGGGTTGTAGAACCCTAAGAAGGCGCTATACAAATACAGGCCATTTACCATTTACCATGTTTGTAAATGCTACTGTAGTTCATGAAGAATGTGCTGAAGCAGAAGCTGAATCTAAACTAAATCCATATCAATCTCCTTGTCCTACAGAGGCTCTTCCACTTCCTGTCTTTCTTATTCTACTTCCTGTCTGAGACAGAGTCATCCTCTGACGGGAGGTCTGTTAGTTCTTTAAGGGTCGGTGTCATCGAGCTGAATTAGAGCCATGGTTCTGGCAGAGACCCATCTCCCTGAACCAGCAGCTACAGAAGCAGTGAGGCTGCTCACCTGATCCTGACCCTCCACAGCCGATGGTTGGTCCTCGTTGGGTGAACTTGTGTCTGCAGCTCTGCAGAATCAGCAGCCAGAAAATCCTGAAACAACAGAAACTGGGTCAAAGAGAATTCTTCTTTCATGCCTCCACTCATCCACGCGGGATGTTCTTAGATTTAATTATGGGTCAACGAGGAAAGGAAATTAATTTGAGGCGGTGGAGGAGTCACAGCGTCAGGCTGACAGGGGCCCCGGGGCCGAGGAGAGGTGGGCAAGGGGCCAAGCACTGTGGCAAGCTCCGAAGTCACCACGCAAAAGGGTAGCAGTCAGAAGTGATCAGAGACGGCGGACATCTGGCTGGAAGTCCGTCAGGCAGCCATTCTGTGAGACTAAATCCATCTGACAATTGGGATGAAGGCAGCTCCAGTGTGAGGCCAGCAAGGACATGGGGAGGGCCAAACGGGACCACACAGGGCCACACAAGCTGTGGTACCATGTGTTTAACCAATCAGAACATCTGGATCCAGCAGTTTGACCCCAACATCGATGAAACAGAAACATGTTAGTATGTTGTTGGCGTGTTGATGGATCTCTGGTCTTTCAGAACCAACGGAGGTCCACCGGGTCTGTTTCAGCCCTGCTGTGTGTGTGTGTGTGTGTGTGTGTGTGCACACTGCAGCACTTCTTGGTAAAAATGGTAAACGGCCTGTATAGTGTTTTCTTGAGTCCTAGAACCCCCCAATGCACCTTACAACACAGTCACTCACACACACAGTCACACACACACACACACACACACACACACACACACACACGTGGCAAGGTGGACAAACCGAGGGCCCGGGCGGGTATTGATCCCCAGACTCCCGGGTGAGACCTTCTCTTTGCTGCAAAGAGAAGGACAACAGGCGCAGAGGTACCATCATCCATACGTGGCAGGAGTCTCTGAGAAACTGAAGAATCTTCTCCAAACACAACATCCCTGTAAACTTTAAACCCAACAACACCCTCAAACAGAGGCTGGTCCACAGGGCCGGCCCTACCCAATTTGGTGCCCCAGGCGAGATTACTTCTTGGCGCCTCCCACCCCCCCCTTTTTTTTCTCAGTGTCCCACCTGTGCAAACAGAATTTAAGGACAGCAGCCATCTAAATGATCACAACAGTTCATTTTTATTATTTGAACGACAGCAACAACAACAATCTTTCAAGCAGCTCTATTCCTTTCTGCAAAGGCATCTATAGAATCATTTCAATGACAGCAGTCTCACCTCGGGGTTGTTTATAAAAATTGTCCATGGACACCTGCTGGATCTCAGGTATGTTTTAATCAGGGTGAATCAGGAGAAGCTTCTCTCTGCAGCAGCAGCTGTCACTGGCGCTGTGGCAGCAATCCTCAGGGCCAGCAGCATATTAGGGTCAACTTCCTTCAGTTTCTCTCCTCTTTGTGGAAATTCAAAGTCTGATGTTAGCTGATAGGCCCTCTGTGGACTAACTCCACCTTCATCTTACCAGACAGGTGAGGTCAGTCAGCAGGTCTAAAGGAGCCTTTAAAGACTCGTCCTGAACTTTAGGATGTGTTGATGGGTGTCTATGTCCTCAGGCTGTTGAACGGTGCTGCTGTGTCTGTCCCTTCAGCTGGAAGCAAATCAAACACACATGTAAATATAAATAATCCTTCAGTGAGGTCACACAGTGATGTATAAATGACAGGACATCAGGTAACACACCTGAAGCATAAAGTATGAATAACAGTATTGTTCAGTACTTCAGCTCTAACACGCTGTTACAGGACTCACCTGCTTCAGGCTGAATTTCAGAGGTGAGGGGTCATGTGCTGCTGATGCATGATGCCTGCCTTGTAGCTGAATTCAAGCATAGAGCACATCCAAACTGTCACACCACTGCATTTGGCTTGTTGTGTCCTTCTACTTCATTTTATGAATAAAATAATTGAGTTTATGCATAAAGTTGCAATGTACAAATAAACATTATTTTATTTCACTAATGATTCCTACATTTACTGTAATTACTAACAAGGCTGTAGCATTCATTAACAGCAATAATAACATATGAGTGTGTCAGAGACCACAGACATCTGGCTAAACTCACCTGCTGCAGGGTGGTGTTGGTGTGGATGTTCCATCAGAAGCTCCAGCATCTAGACAGATACAGATACACATGTTACTGTACAAGATCACACATAGTAGCAGATAAGTGAGTAAAACTTTATTTATAGAGCACATTTAAAGGCAACAGTCACAAAGTGCTGTACATGACAAGCTAAGAAAAACAGATAAAAACCAATAAAGCAAAACATAAAACACAATGAATCAAGTAAAAGAGACTAAGTTGCCTTTTAAAATGTCCTCTGATGACTGATTTGTATCTAACAGTGGGTTCTGTAGTGACCTCTGACATTTATATACTATAATTTTTGGAACAATAATCTGTTGCAATAATTTGAAAAAGAAAACCATCAATGTGAATTTTTGCAAAATGCAGAACATTTTCTACTATGAGGTTTAAAAAGTCACTTTGACCAGAAAAATAGAATAAACAGACAGAATTGATAATAAATGATCAGAAAATTATTAAGGATCATAATATAATTATTAGGAGTTATTATGAAACACCGAATTCTCAGAACACAAAACATCTGAAGATCTTCCAGAACACTGACATGATCCTAAGAGGTTATTGTAACGTGTTCATGATGCTGCTGCTCTGCTACTGTTGCTTTAAGGTCATGTTTACAGTCTGTGAGAGCTGCATGTGCAGCTGGTGAGATGCAGCTGATCCCAGCTGTTTAACAGCTTTAATAAACCACTGGTAACCTGCTGAAAAACCAGCATATGTTGTGTTTTAGTGCTGGTATGCTGGTCCAGTATGGATGTTGGTGATAGGATACTGGACCAGCACCAAAACACAACATATGCTGGGAACACCTATGCTGGTCTATGCTGGTTTTTTCAGCAGGGAAGAGCTAAATATGACTGTGTCTCTAGCTTTAGTGCTGCACAAACGTTACAATATTAAGAAACTAGCTTAGCTAAGCCTCCCCAGGATGCTAACAAATAACATCATCATTACTGTAACATTTCCTTACCTCTGTCTTTGTCGCGTTTTTCCTCCTCTTCTTTTNTTTAATAAACCACTGGTAACCTGCTGAAAAACCAGCATATGTTGTGTTTTAGTGCTGGTATGCTGGTCCAGTATGGATGTTGGTGATAGGATACTGGACCAGCACCAAAACACAACATATGCTGGGAACACCTATGCTGGTCTATGCTGGTTTTTTCAGCAGGGAAGAGCTAAATATGACTGTGTCTCTAGCTTTAGTGCTGCACAAACGTTACAATATTAAGAAACTAGCTTAGCTAAGCCTCCCCAGGATGCTAACAAATAACATCATCATTATTGTAACATTTCCTTACCTCTGTCTTTGACGCGTTTTTCCTTTTCTTCTTTTCTTTTTTCCTCCTCTGGGCACCAGGTCATTTAGGGCGTTTTGACATGTTGAGCTAGCTGACTCATCAGAAATGACCGTTCTCCCCAAGTAGCAGATGGCTAATGAGACGGAGGAGGGGGCGCCGTGGGCGCTGGGTTTACTTATCGTTTACAACTTCAGTAAAGTTGGCAAGATATTGACAGATTCGACATTTACAGTTCAGTAACTCTGATCAGAATGTCCTTATGAAACATACCTCTGTAGTATCGTGGCAAGGTAGTGAAAAAGCTACAACCTCATTTTTTCCCTAAACAACCACCTGTCCTCTGCTCCTGACGCAGCTAGCCCATTAAACTGCTGCGAGCGCCCAGGGACCGTCTGCAAATATAAACACTAGACATGGCTGAAAAGATGTAAAAACTCCACACGGTATCTATTCATTTATTTACTTAGTTGTTTATTTCATTTATTACTTACTTTGCTGTTTACATGAGATGAATAGTGTGTCAAACAGTGTGTCCCAAAAAAATTTAAAAAAAAAGGGGAGGATTTGGCGCCCCCTCCAGCGGAGGGCGCCCTAGTCAGCCTATGCCCAGGGCCGGCCCTGCTGGTCCATCCAAAAGACAAGACACCCAAACAGAAGCGGAGCGGCGTCGTTTATGCAGTCCAATGCAGTGAGGACTGTCCAGAGCTTTACATAGGGGAAACTAAACAACAACTACACAAGAGCATGGCACAGCACAGGAGAGCCACCTCTTCAGGCCAAGACTCTGCAGTCCACCTACACCTGAAGGACAAGGGTCACACCTTTGAAGATGACAAAGTCCACATTCTGGACAGAGAAGATAGATGGTTTGAGAGAGGAGTGAAGGAAGCCATCTATGTCAAAATGGAGAAACCATCATTAAATAGAGGAGGAGGACTCAGGTTTCACCTTTCCAGCACATATAATGCAGCTTTGAACCAAGTTCCAAAACAGTTTCAGTCCAGTTCACACCCTCCTGCATCTAATCAAAACAACGACTCACAAACAATAGAGGCTAACGAGGCTAACGACTCATTCAAGAGGTAGGGAGGAGGGGCATTCACAGGCAGGTGCTGCTCGTTGAGCAACAATAAACTGCTACAGTTTATAAGATCGACCCTCCCATATTCCAGTCAGAATTGACAAAGCTCCTCGGATGAGAAGCGAAACGTCTTCAAGAAACCAAAGAAGTCCAGTTGCCTTCATTTGAACCCCTTGGATTACCATGACCTGGATGACTGAGAACCTTCTCCAGCTTAAAGGGCCAAGGTTTCTGATCAGGACAGCAGTATTTCTGGTTTTGTCTTTCTGGGTGGATTCTGTTAGAGGAACTGGTGTCTCATTTAACTCATTCATTTTTATCTTGTTTATTTTTTATTGTGCTTGTGAAGCATCTTGTGATTTTAGCTCAAAAAGGCATTAAACCTCTGACCCATCTGGATCCCACTGGTAACCAGCAGACGTTTGACTCATTAAAGCAGCACAATCAGTGACGCAATCATGTTTTATTAAAGTGTTCAGTACATCAGATCATGTCCAAGGCATTAGAAAATGATGTTCCATTCATGTATAGTAATGACTAAACCTTTAGAAACGCTCATTAACACATTTGGTCATGTTTATAACTTTCATTTACCTGTTCTTCAAAAGTCTTCATGAATCTTTTCATCACCTTGCCTGAAATTCCAGTCCTGTCGTGTTGAGGTGAATACTGGTCCAGTCAAGAGTAGAAGAAGTAAAGCAGGTTTTGATTTGGGATCCCATGGAAATCTGCATGGGTTATAAAAAAATGACATACTATTAGACACCACATTTGAAGAAACCAAGTAAAGTTTTAGTTTTTAAAAGTTGTTATTTTTAACCAGCTGTCCTGATGTGGGTTGTTGAAGGATCCAAATGCAGGCGAGTAGGACCAGGCACAAGAACTGTTTAATATGAGTAATGGCAGGAAGACGAGACGAGGATCTGACAGACCAGCACAGAGGGTTAAATAAACAGGGTAATCAGGAATCAGGTGGGTAGGATAACGAGGGTCAGGTGAGTCCAATAAACCCTTAACGAGGGAGACGGGACCACATGGAGCAGATCCTGACACCAGCAGCGTTTTAAAGAGACTATGTGGAAGTTTAACAGCTAATACAAGTATAGAAATTTTAAATGTCTTCCTCATACATTCTCCTGCAATGCCCTGGTCCTGTAGAATGAGCCCTGGCATTGTCACTGTGATTGCCTCTGTAGGCCTGTAAACTCACAGAAAAGATCTTGCTCAGGTCGAACACGCAGGCTTCCCCGGTGTCCTCCAGAGGCAGCATGACGTCATGCACGCTCACGCGCCCGCAGCGTTTGTTTGCTAGCTGTAGCTTAGCGGTAGAGCGAGAGGTGGTTTTGGTAGCTGATTCAGCCAAAAACAAGAAGAGAGCTGCTTCAAGCACCAGTGAAACTCCAGCCCAGACCCCAAACAAGACAAAGAACCCAAGAGTTTATTCCAGCGCCACAAAAAGGGCAAAACTCCAGTCTGGTCGCCGAAGACAAAGAACGAAAATAAACATCGGTCCGGCCGGCATTTGAGAAGTGGAAAATTCTGAGACAAAAGACCCGCAGTTGGCATCATTGTTGCTGGACAGGTAAGAAATTATTACTAAATACGTGTGGGGTAAGGGTTGTGGGTGCTTTCAAAGCAAACCGGGGGCTTACGTACATTTTTAGGCTTGTGTAGCGTGTCTCCATCAGAGTCAGTGCTGGTCAGGATATTAATATTAGTCACGCACTTCTTATTTTTATTACCGCTCATTTATTAGTGGAAATCTCAGAGATTTCTGCAAAAATATATGTCCGTCTCCAAGTAAACACATTCCCCCCAGCACCGCTGACCCGCCCCTCCCAATAGGCAGAACACACGCTACAAGAGGGGACACGATTTGCGCATTAAGCCTAATTTATACTTGTCCGTCTGCGTCAGTACGGAGACACGCAGCGCCATTTTGCGTTGACGCAAGGGCTCTCGGACGGGCTCGCGGGGGGTGACGGAGACATGCCCCCAAAAATAACTGTCCGTCGAGAGCCACGGAGAGCGCAAGCCTGTGATTGGTCAGGATGCCGCTTCCTTGAAATACGTCACCAGCAGCACCGCCACTTCCGACTCAAAAAATAAAGAGCGCTGAAGATATTTAGTGGCAGACACGGAGCAGATTGAAGAACGCCTCGCTGAAAAAGTTCGAAAATATGAAAATTTATTCACTCGTGACTGAAGGAGCACAAAGATGCACAGCAAGCGATTTATTCGTGGACGGAAATGATGAGAAACGTGGATTTAGAGGTGCCGACCGCATGAAGAGGTGGAGGAGAATGAGGGACAAATTCGTCCGTGTTAAAAACTCTAAAATACATTAAAACAATGTAAACACAGTAGTAAATACACTATCGTAGACCGGATACGTGGCTGTAATGGTGGCAGGATACCATAGAAATGTGCTACGCCCTCTGCTGTCCAGGCAGGAGGTTGCTTTGCAACGTCCCCCAGCCAACAGAGAAGTAGAAACATAAAACGTCTCCGTCAACGTGAATGCGTCTCTAGGCCGAGGAGCTGACAGAGACGTATAAATCTAGCTTTAGGATGCATCCTCTCCAAATGCACCTTTGCGCATTTGGAGATGATGTGCGCCGCGCGTACAGCTCCATCAGCTCCCGTCAGCCCAGGCAAGAGCAGAGAGAGAAAAAAGACGAGTTATCCGACACCGTGCACGTTCCCTCAATGACTGACAACACGCAGCATCTGACCAGCGTCAGATGTGCCGACAGACAGGTGGATCCATGGAGGTGGAGAGATCAGGAGCAGAAAGAAAAAGTCATAACCAGAGGAGTGTGTTGTTGGAGCAAAAAAGAAAAACTTTGTGGGCATAAACATCCCAGCTTCTGTTCATGAGACAGAAGATAGGATAATTGTGTCTGGATGTGGAGAATAAATGATACAGCAGTCCCGGTTATCATTTATGAGAAGTCTTGGTAAATGCAGAAACATGCAGAGCTTTTATCATTTGATTCATAACCTATGTTTTTGTAATTGATGTTTTCTGTTTGTTTTTGTAGCATCAAATCGATGGAGCTGAAAGAACTCTTTAGATGAGGAACAAGCCAGTAGTTTGGAAACTGTGTGTAAGTAAAAAAATATTCTCATAGAAATGCAATGGCTATATGTCAGGATATATAATCATGTTTTGCTGCTGTTTTTACTTCCAGACTAGAGCTGGAAAGAGAAGGAAGGAGCTTTAGACCCGTATGATTCAGATTATGTACCTCCAATATCAATAAGGTATGTTTTATTATTGTTTTTAATACCGTAGTAACATCCCACTCTCACTTTCTATTCACTGATTATATAACATTTATTTGTCTTGTGCAATAGGTGTGCATCACAGGATGAGGTTGACCAACTTCCTTGCATTGGCCTGGATGAAGCTGACAATTATAACAATTATAATTATTATATAACAATTATAATTATTATATAGGCTAACAATTATATGTGCTATTTGAGTTTCACTCAATATGCTAAAATTCTGCTTACAATAGTGACCTGCACAGAACCCAACTAATGCTGCTACTCTGTGTGTATATTTGCACATATTATTGTTGATTTTATATTTATATTATTTCTGCATTATTTTTTGTATTCTTTTACGTTTTGCACCAAAGAGAGTGGCACTCCAATGTCGCTGTACCCTGTACAAAATCAATAAAGGCTATTCTCTTCTCTTCTCTTCTCTTCTCTTCTCTTCTCTTCTCTTCTATTATATTATATTATATTATATTATATTATATTATAATTATATTATATTATATTATATTCTGTATTGGACATTGCTGAGTGTGTGGAGGCAGAATTGAAAGACAATTTAGAAGAGCCATCAGCAGCAGGACTGACTCAGCAGTTGTTTTCATTCAGGAGTGTGCACTTACAGCATGCATGCCTCGTGCACGAGCTTACTATTGAAGCTGCAGTTACACGTTTGGCCTGAGGGGGCAATCGCAAGCATAAAAATTTCAAACTCCACATAGTCCCTTTAAAGGAGACATATCATGAAAAACCCACTTTTTTATCCCTTAATACAGTATTTTTCACATTTTAAGTGTCTAAGTGTGCAAAAAGTATTATATTATTCACTATAGCTGCTATTTTTGTATTTAATTATAAAGTTTTGGTCATATTTGTCCACCGGTTCAGTTTTTAAATTTGACTATTACATATTTTTACTATGTCGTCACGATAACTTCCAAATATGGTCTTGGACCTCCGGCTACACAGAAAGTAAATCCGCCATTTTTTCTTCTCGCTAAGATTTTTGTAGTCCAATGTGGAGATGGAATAAGTCAGGAGTGGAGAGTCCCAAATGTTCGTTTTTCTGAGCCACAAAAAATATTTAAGTTTTATTCCCTTTAAGGACGAGTGCTGTGGCAGTATTTTCACATGTCAGGCTGTTTTCAGTCTTGATAAATAAAAGTACTCAGTTTGCAGTTTTTTAGGTTTAAATTAAAAGTAATTGCAATGACCTAGAGAAATAATTATATTACTGTCTGTGGAGCAATTATGCTGCCACAGCACCATCTAGTGGGCAACTTTTGTTTCTCATCTGTTTATTGTTATCTAGGGGAAATTCTTAATAAACCGCAATATTAATTTGAGGCCATAGCGCCCAGCCCTACTCACAGTGTATAAAAGTAAAGAATGTTGTCGTCGAAACAGAACGATGGTGAAAACATTTAGGAGGAATCACCTGTAACTGATATATTAAACCACTTTCACACCTGGGTCAGTACGTTCAGTGTTGGCTAACATCGGTTCGGGCTCGTACGGGCGGTTTTTATTCATGTATGGTTCCCACAGACTTCTCAGGAATGCTGAAATCTACAATATTTTAATAATTTTCTCCCTGTTCTCTCACTGATACTGATGTGACCCTCACCCTGTCGTTCACTGCTGCGGCAGCGGAGGACAGCGTGAGGGTCTCACACACAATGGTCTCTCTTCTCCCTGAGCAGCAGTCTGCCATGGTGCTTCAGCTACAGCTCCGCTCTACAGACAAGAGATGTTTACTCGACAGCATCCATAATGAAAATAAATCGCGCATGCGGGAAGCCCCTGCTGGCTGATTCCCGGAGGCGGCAGGCAGGAATTTCAGTGTCACCTCGATCCCAGTCAGACTGCCGAGGATGAAATAAATGGCGCTTACACACTAGCACCGGGTCGGCTCCGATCGGTCGGCCTCAGTCGGCCCCGCCAGGTTGTTTACACACGTCGTCCAGGACAACCTTTGGAATGCGGACGTGATAGGTGGTCTCAGAAATGCGCACAAAAAATTGGCGCGAATATATCAGTGATGTCTGAGCGCATCTCCGAGCATGTGGGCGGGTCAAAGGAGTGCGGAGGAGTCTGCGCTGTGTCTTCCTTATTAAACAAAGGTAGTGTGGCAGCACTGTGTGTGTGTGTGTGTGTGTGTGTATTTGCTTCGCTCCTCACAGCAGACGGGAACAGAGAAATGGCTGGGAGGGTCAAAGGAGCGCGGAGAAGTCTGCGGTCTCTTCCTTATTAAACAAAGGCTGTGTGGCAGCACTGAGTCAGTGTGTGTGTGTGTGCACGTGCGCGCTGCGCTGCGCTCATCACAGCAGACGGAAACAGATAAAACAGCTTCAGTCAGAGGCTTGTTAATTCTTCCGCATTCAGAGTGATAATGAAGCGCGCATGCGGGAAGCCCCCGCTGGCGGATTCTATCCGCTAATCGGAGGTTCCCCCTATAGGTAGGCATGAATTTGAGCCAACCAATGAGTCGGCAGTGGGTGTGTTGGCCCGGTTTCGGCGCAAGTCAGACTGCCTTGGGAAGAGTACCAGCCCGTACTCACTCACATGTGTGATAGGAGTTTCTGTTTTCTGTTGGTGAGTTGAGCCACCAGTTGCTGTCCAGAAGCGCTGACCCAGTCGTTCCAGGATTTGAGGTCTCCATCTGCTCCAGTTTCCCCTCTTGGGCCTGCAGGACCCCGTGGCCTCCATCAGCTTGTCCAGAGAAGCTGCAGTCAGGTCCTTCAGCTCCAGCTGTACCTCCTGTTTAATACAAAACACAAGCAGGGAGGATAAGCCCAGATCTGCAGCCTCACAGCACGAAGGAGATCCTTCAGGAGAACTCAGCTCTACCTGCCTGGTCACCATGGAGATGAGGATGTTAATTGTGAGCTCTACTCGGCTCAAAAAGAGCTGCTGACGGGTCGTGTAGCAAAGCGAGCGAGCTCGTTTACTTACGATGTGGTAGGCGGTCCACGTGTCTGGATCCCTGTCAGACGTGCACTCCTTAATGCTCTGAGAATCAAATGGTATAAAACTTCATAAACACTGTTTTTGTGTCAGGAAACATCTGTTTAAACAAAATAAAAATTTACCATTTACACATGAAAGTCCAGCACCCCTTGATCTCTGCCTGGCAGTTGAGCAACTCCACACCGAGCTTTGCTAAATTTTCTTCTGAGAGGCTTTCACAGCCGGACCTCACCTGGGAAACCACCTGAAGAGAAATGAAAGCTGAGGCTTAGAATAAAAAATTCAAATGAAAAGCAAGAAAAACGATAAAGACAAACCGCCCCGTTCACCTTGTAATGACTGATGTCCAACGGGCGAAGCTCCAGCTCGTTCGCTTCAGACAGAAGCTTCTCGTCTGCCATCATCATCTCAAACTGAGCATCGTTAAGCGAGAGATGTGCTGGAGACGTGGAGAGGTGCTGCAGCAGCAGGAGAAGGTGGAGGAGAAGGGTTGTGGGTTCCTCAGCCACTCAAACAACCCACTGGCCAGAGGACAGGTCATGAAGACGGTGAGCAGGAGGTGTGGAAGCCCATGACTGGATCAGTCCAAAAGAGAGAGGAGTAAATACTGACATTTCACTGGCTATAGAAGGCATTACTATTGATAGAGTGAGGAAAAGTAAGTTTTTGGGGTTCATTATTGATGAAAATATTTCCTGGAAGCCACATATTAATGGTATAAAAATAAAAATAGAAAAGGCATTTGCTGTACTACACAGAGTAAAGTAGTATTTGAATAATAATGCATTATGTCTATTATACAATACTCTGATTGTTCCATATATGTCTTATTGCATTGAAATCTGGGGAAGTACATATAAAACATACACTGATCCAGTTTTGATTTTACAAAAAAAGAGCAATGAGAGTCATTAGTCAAAGTAGTTACAGAGCTCCAACCAGGCCGTTATTTGCTGAGTTACAAAAATACAAATGTAGATATTTATAAAACCAAGATTCATGAGCAAAGTGTTGGAGCGATGTGTTTCTGTGTGTGGAGTCGGTTTATGGAACCATCTGGAGTCAGAGATGAAAGAAGCTAAATCAATTACAACGTTTAATAAGACTTAAAACAATATGATAAAATATAAGCATTAATCTTGTTTGGTTTTTTTATTTGTCATTTGTTTCTTCCTGTTTTAAACTGCCATGAATAGATGATGTTACAAGAACAGTAAATAAAGTATCTGTTAGTAAATCATTAGCGTGATGGTCCGCAGCTGTCTTTCAGTTAACTTTATTAGTTAAACACATTTTATTTATTACAGAGTTAACTACTGGTGTGAGTGAGGCAGATCATATATATATATATATATACTCAGCTCCCTCCAGGGAGTTCCTCTATTGTGCCGTTGCCTGCTGGTGGTGGTTGGAGCAGCTGATGGCCCCAAGGCAGCGGTGGCTGTCGTGTAGTTCACCATCCCTGTCCTTCCACACCCCGTCTCCCCTCATTTATCACTCAGGTTTTTACTTTATTTCCCGTTATCTACATTCCCCAGCCTATTGTTTTATTTCCCCTTTTTGTGTTGTCAGGTCCCTGTTAGTTTAGCCTCCTCTTGTGTCTATGACCTTTGACCCCTGTGTTTCTCTTAGCTGCTGTTTCCCTCCATATTAGTTATCTTTTTTTGTTCTCTTATATTTAGTTCACTCATCAGTTTAGCTTCTGTCCTCGTGCCCCTTTAGCCGTGCAGTTCCTAGTGTTAGCTTATCCTTATCCTCCAGGTCTTCAGCTGGTTTGGTCTTTTAACCTCATTTAGTTTGGTTTTCTCCAGTGTTGTTATTTGCTTTTTGTCTTCTATTTATTAGTTCAGCTCTTTTATTTGTTGCACTCCTGTTCTCTGTTTATTTGTAGTTATGTTCAGTTAGTCCATAGTTCTGTTTCTCCCTGCAGCTGTGTGTTTCTTCCCCAGTGTCCTTCACCTGCAACCAATCAGTACTCTCCACACCTGTTCCCAGTTCCCTCGGTGTATTTACACCCAGCTCTGCTCATTGTTCTTTGTTGGTTGCTTGTGTTTGCATCCTCATGTTTTTGTGTTCCTGTTCCAGACCACTGCCTTATAATAAAACCTGGCCGCTTCCTGGATTTACCTGCATTTTGGGACCTGCTACAACACACCACTTCATGACAATCACAAGCAGAGTGTGAATAAGGACAAGAGCTTTCTAAATCTAGTCCACCATTATTGTTGTTATTGTTAGTGTTATTATTATTATTATTATTATTATTATTATTGTTATTATTGTTATTATTATAATATTTATTATTGTTATTATTATTATTGTTATTATTATTATTATTATTGTTATTATTATTGTCGTTGTTATTATTATTAATATTATTATTATTATTGTTATTATTATTGTTGTTGTTATTATTATTAATATTATTGTTGTTATTATTATTAATATTATTATTGTTGTTATTATTATTATTATTGTTATTATTGTTATTATTATTATTATTGTTATTATTATTGTTATTATTGTTGTTGTTATTATTATTAATATTATTATTGTTGTTATTATTATTGTTATTATTGTTGTTATTATTATTATTATTGTTATTATTGTTATTATTATTATTGTTGTTATTATTATTGTTGTTATATTATTACTAATATTATTATTGTAGTTATTATTATTGTTATTATTATAATATTTATTATTATTATTGTTATTATTATTATTGTTATTATTATTGTTGTTGTTATTATTATTATTAATATTATTATTATTGTTGTTATTATTATTGTTATTATTGTTATTATTGTTATTAATATTGTTATATATTGTTGTTATTATTATTGTTATTATTATTATTGTTATTATTATTGTTATTATTGTTGTTATTATTATTGTTATTATTATTGTTATTGTTATTATGATTGTTGTTGTTATTGTTAGTATTGATATTATTGTTATTATTATTATTGTTGTTGTTATTATTATTAATATTATTATTATTGTTATTATTATTATTGTTATTATTATTGTTGTTGTTATTATTATTAATATTATTATTATTATTGTTATTATTATTATTGTTATTATTATTGTTGTTGTTATTATTATTAATATTATTATTGTTGTTATTATTATTGTTGTTATTGTTATTGTTATTATTATTATTGTTATTGTTGTTATTATTATTGTTGTTATTATGATTGTTGTTGTTATTGTTAGTATTAATATTATTGTTATTATTATTATTGTTATTGTTGTTGTTGTTGTTAGCAGCATGTTAGCTAAACCTATCGATCTGTGTTTAGGTTTGACTCTGAGTATTGAGACTTGTCTCTGGTCCTAAAGGCAGCAGCTCGGTTCTATGGTGGTTTCAGGTCTCAGCTGAGGAGGATGAGGAGGTCGTTTATCTGAGCGCAGACAGGCGGGTCGTAAAGTAGTCTGTCAGCCCACTTCCTGTCTGCTCGCTGAGCTGGAAACCAGACCGGGTTCTGGAAGAGTCTCAGAACCCAGACAGAGGACAGCAGGACATCCAGCAGATGTGGGTAAGTTCTCTTTTGTCTTGTTTCTCAAACACGCGACACTTTAGGAACCTGATCAAGTTACAGAATCAGGTCAGAACACACAGAACCAGCTGGTCCAAAAGAGACTCTCAGAACTTCCCTAGTGGGCCATCACACTGGTGGAGAAGAGTCCACTTTACAGAAACTCCGAAACTTCAGGTCAAATCTTTTTAAAGTCTGGATCGTGCAAGGAAAGGTTCTGAGGATCCAGTCTGAAGGATTCAGGGGTTTCTTCCCTTCAGACCAGAACCATCAGAATCTGGAGGACTGCCCCAGACCAGGGACCAAGTATAATCTTTCAGACATCTGACAGAACAACCTGGTCCTGTTTGACACTCAAAACTCTTCACCAGAACTGAACTGGACCTGGTTTTCCTGAAGTCGGTTTTAGCGGGAGTGACATAACCGACCCGTCTCCTGATCTGGGCTCAGTTCTCTGCTAGTTTTATGTTTTACTCTCTAATGAACCCCACCTTTGGTTCTGTTGCAACATGAGGTTCTGATTTATGACAAGTCCGGTTCAGCCCAGTCCGGTACGGTCCAGAACCACAGGAACACGAGGCCCTAACATTGTTCTCAGTCATGATCCAGCTTATCTGGGCCTGCTTTCACAAACAAGAGGTTTAATTAGAGTTCTGATGTATGAACATTTATTATTATTAATAATAATATTATTATTATTAATAATAATAATAATAATAATGCATTTACAGTAACCTTCATTTGATATCTATCTGTTCTATGTTGTCTATTATCAATGTACTGATGAGGCACATTACCCTAACTGTATCGATCAACACTGTTGGTCTACTGCCACCTGCTGGATCATGAACTCAGACCGTCTCAGAGTTCAGATGCGTTTAAGGCGTTGCTGAAAACGTATTTCTTTGACCTGGCTTTTAATGTTGGCTAATTTCTTTGTTATTTTATTCTTTTATTGTTTTATTGATCTTTTAGTAAAGTCTGTTTGTTGTTTTTATTTTTTTTAGTTTGCTGCTTTTATGGTTTTATGTTTTTAGTCATGTTGTCATGTTCATCATGGGGGTGTGTGTGTACGGCACTTTGGGTTGCAGGAGCAACAGTAAGTGTGCTTTATAAACACATTTGACCTTGACCTTAAACATCACTGCAGGCAGACCTAATGGCGAGACTCTCAAGTCCCGCTGTGCCGTGGTCCGGTCCCCCCCGCTCTGACGGCCAAACCTACGCGTGCATTTTCTATGCATGTTTGTGATGTCTCAGCAACGACGACATTGTTTTATTGATGCATGAAAGTTCAGTTGAACAAATGCAACATTTAACCTGCAGAAAATAGAATGATTGATTTCAAAAGAATCAAATCCTGATGGATGAAGCAGAAACGGAGAGGAACAGGATGAAACAAGGAAATAAAACAAAATCTAAAGAACAAATTGACCCCTCATGGACCACCTTCCGTTTTCTTTCTGGCTCCATGATGTAACTGTGGAATACTTTTGCTTCCAAAGATGTATTTTTGGCAGAAACTCATCCCGTTGATAGATGGAGAGATGCTCCTCCGTTTAAACACGGTTCGACGCTTCACTGACGAGCGAAACAGCAGCTGTATTGGACACGTGACTACTTCCTAAACGATGCACGCACCGACACGGGGTCTCGCTCTATGGGCTAGATACATGCGCCGATGCGTGTGTTGCTGGACCCATCACTAACTGCGTAGGCTTGCCAACTGTCCCGTTTTTAGCTTTGTGGGGGCCCTATGCAAGACGCTGTTCCGGGGCCCCTATCTTGCCAAACTACAACTGACCCACCATACATTAGATTATTTATGAACACACCACAAATGATCACAAATCAGTCGATCAATATGTTTAAGAAGTAGTGCTACTCCTTGAGTACAATGGTTTTCTTTAGCTTGGCCCGACACCGTTCCGACGTCCGCTCGGATCCTTCGACGGCCATCTGCTGAGAAAAAAAAACGTCCTTATCGATGCTGGAGAAGGTTCTCAGTCATCCAGGTCATGGTGATCCAAGGGGTTCAAATGAAGGCAACTGGACTTCTTTGGTTTCTTGAAGACGTTTCGCTTCTCATCCGAGGAGCTTTGTCAGTTCTGACTGGAATATGGGAGGGTGGATCTTATAAACTGTAGCTGTCTATTGTTGCTCAACGAGCAGCATCTGCCTGTGAATGCCCCTCCTCCCTACCTCTTGATGAGTCGTTAGCATCATTAGCCTCTATTGTTTGTGAGTCGTTGTTTTGATTAGATGCAGGAGGGTGTGAAGTGGACTGAAACTGTTTTGGAACTTGGTTCAAAGCTGCATTATATGTGCTGGAAAGGTGAAACCTGAGTCCTCCTCCTCTATTTAATGATGGTTTCTCCATTTTGACATAGATGGCTTCCTTCACTCCTCTCTCAAACCATCTATCTTCTCTGTCCAGAATGTGGACTTTGTCATCTTCAAAGGTGTGACCCTTGTCCTTCAGGTGTAGGTGGACTGCAGAGTCTTGGCCTGAAGAGGTGGCTCTCCTGTGCTGAGCCATGCGCTTGTGTAGTTGTTGTTTAGTTTCCCCTATGTAAAGCTCTGGACAGTCCTCACTGCATTGTAAATAAGTAAGTAAATTTTATTTGTATAGCACTTATCACAGAAAAAGAATCACAAAGTGCTTCACAAAGATCAACAAAACAAAAGATAAAGTCATCATAACATGATCTTCAAACAAAACAACAGAATATCGTAAAATCATTAAAAATCAGAAAACAGAAAGTCATGAAATTCTAAAATGATAAAACAAATGAAAGATGATTATAAATACCAGTTAAAAACGAATAAAACATAAAAGATTTAAGTAAAAGCAGTTTTAAACAAAAGGGTCTTCAGCTGCTTTCTAAAGGTGTCCAGACTGTCAGAAACACGTAGGGATAAAGGAAGTTCATTCCAGAGTCGGGGTGCAACAGCCTGGAAAGATCGATCACCTGGACTTTTCTATCTGGTCTTTGGAACTTCTAGGAGGTTCTGGTTGGTGGACCTGAGGGCTCGGGTTGGAGCATAAGGCTTTAACAGTTCAGTAACATAAGGAGGAACTTGGCCATGTACACTGTAAACCCAGATTTTGATTAAACTCAAATGATCTTGTTCACATTACTTAAATGTTTCTAAATTACTAACATTACTTGCTAATCCTGAGTTAGCTGACCTGTTTCATGTCCTTTCTTATTGTAATTGTGTTTTGAAGTCCAATCAGTACTCTCTACTTAAACAAACTGAGTTCAGATTACTAAAACACATGTAATTTTAATACCACTTATAAATTTGAGCAAATTGTACTTTTTAATGGCCTAGTTTATATGTTTGAGTTCAAACTACTTCAAATAATCAAGTTTGCTTGGTTGCAACCTCCAAAAACCTGGTTCATACCAGTTCTGACCAGATGCTGAGGAGCTCTGACTCTTTAGAGACAGAACAGAGACACACAGAACAAAGAGGAAGAACTCAGCTGCACTGAAGTTCTAACAAGCAAGTTTTCTACCCCATGTTTGAAGCCTTAGGCCAATGACCAGAGTTTAGTCATCTTAAAACTGCAATTTATAAATTTAAAACATGACCCCACCCACTGTGAAAGCAGTAGTGGGTGAGGTGCATTGTGGGTAGTCATTTTCTTAGCTATTTTGTTCTATTTTGGGGTGTTTATGCATGTTTATTGTGTGTGGGAGGTTGTGTTGTCTTGTGTGTTTTTCTTGGTTATTGCTTTGTTCAGTGTTGCAAAGGTGGGGTTATTTGTTCTGTCATGTTGGCACCATAAGTGAGGAGGAAGGTCTCAGGAATGGGACCACTGTGTTGTTCCTCTGTATTTAGTAAGGTGGTGGTTCTCACTAAAGGCTCTGGTCTCAGTAACCAAGAGTTCAACTCTCACTGACTGCCTGCAGTCATGTGGTGCATGAGGCATGAGTTAGCTGGCATCTGTCAGTGTCAGTTAAAATGTAAAAATTGGTTCAATTGGAAATAAAGTAATGCTTAAAAACAAGCTGAGTTATATACATGGGTGTTTAATAGTTGTTTCAACTAAGTACCTTTAGTTACTGTAACTCTGTAACTATAGTATATTCAACTCAAAATTTCCATTTCACTCTATTAAGAGTTTAAGTGTATTGAATGTAGTCCGCTGCACTCACTCAACTAATGCTTCATTACTTAAAAAATTTAAGGCAACGTGTTACCTGAGTTTTTTTAAGTAAACTCTACTTATCTGGGTTTAGAGTGTAGAGCCCTGAAAGTTCTAGTCAGGATTCTAAAGTTAATGGGTAACCAGTGCAGAGACACCAGAATAGGAGTGATGTGAGCTCTTCTGTTTGCTCCAGTTAGGAGCCTCGCTGCAGAGTTGTGGACCAACTGAAGGCGGTCAAGGGCTTTTTTGTTAAAACATGTGAAATGGGTGTTACAGTAATCTAGACGGGAGGAGATAAAGGCATGGATAACCATTTCAAGTTCATGTTTTGACACCAACCTTCGTAGTTTGGAGATATTTCTCAAGTGATAAAAACAGTTTCTGACCAGCGTTTTTGAGTGGCCTTCAAGAGACATTGATTGGTCAAAGACAACACTCAAATTTCTCATGTTTGACTTGACAGCAGAAGCTAAATGACCAAGTTGTTGACTAATCAGAGGAGCCATGCTCTCAGGGGCAATGATCAGACATTCAGTCTTTTCAGAGTTTAACTGAAGGAAGTTATCTTCTAGCCAACTAGTGATCGCTGATAGGCACTCTAGTAGTTCAGCCAGTTTATGGAGCTCAGAATCCTTAAAGGAGCAGTACAGCTGAATGTCATCTGCATAAAGGTGATAAGAGACATTTTGAAAAGCATCAATTATCTGTCCAAGAGGGTGTATATATAATAAAAACAGGAGTGGACCTAAAACAGAGCCTTGGGGTACCCCACAGAACAGGTTGGTAGAATCTGACATAATTTGGTTTATACAGACACTGAAACTTCTGTTAGAAAGGTACGATCTGAACCAGTCTAGAACGGTTCCAGAGATTCCCAATGAGTCATGAAGTCTGTTAATTAAGGTGCTGTGATCAACAGAGTCAAAAGCTGCAGAAAGATCCAACAACACTAAGACTGTAAATTCCCCGTTGTCTGCAGCCATCATGATGTCACTGGAAACTTTAAGCAAAGCTGTTTCTGTTGAATGAGTTTTACCAAAACCAGACTGGAATTTATCAAAGTTGTTGTGAATTTCCAGAAAAGTAATCAGTTGATCGGCCACAACTTTTTCTAAGATTTTAGAGATAAAGGGCA
>SSNS01000945.1:88177-98242 GCA_006937985.1 Aphyosemion australe
GTCAGGCTTTTCTAATCCTAGAGTTTCACCTAGAGTCTATTTTCTATCAGAAGCTGATGCAGGAGATAGGTGGAGGAGACTGTTTTCATGTTCAGCCTGCAGGAATCACTCAGAGTGACCCGTTAGAATCAGAGATAATCATTAAAACGTGGGTTTTCAGGCAACCACACCTTTAATAATTGTTTTTGGTCTAAAGGCATCACAGAGCGTTTGTCAGGATTATCTCAGGGAGAATGTGATTCAGCTGCTGTTGGAGACTTTTACCTGCTGACTAACATAAATTCAAGTAGTTGTCAGTTTGCACAGATAATGTTTAAATCTTAAGAAGAAGAAGAAAGGATCTTTTCTATAGCGCCTCTCAAGATAAAAATCACGAGGCGCTTCACAAAAAGTAAAATAAAAATTAAAAAATGATTAAAAATCAAAAAGGGAAAAGTAAAAACTGTGATTAAAAAAAAGGCAGAAGGAAAATGAATCAGAAGAGGGTAATCAGTGGATCCCAGAATTGATAGAAACAGCATGAAGAGAAGGTAGTGATGAAGAACCAGCAGCAGGTCCCACCAGAGCCACCTGAACAGGTGAGTTTCTAAAGGAGACCACTGAGTCCACTGATCTCAGGCTCAGGGGGAGAGAGCTCCAGAGTCTGGGGGCCACAGCAGCAAATGATCTGTCACCTTTGGTCTTTAGCCTGGTGCTGCACAACCAGTAGGCTTTGATCACTGGACCTCGGGGACCTGCTGGGGGTGTAGGGACTGAGAAGATCACCAATGTATGATGGTGCTTGTCCATGTAAGGCCCTAAAAACCAGAACCAGGATCTGGAAATGAACCCTGAAGTTAACCGGCAGCCAGTGAAGCTGGAAGAGGAGCGGGGTGACGTGGGTGTGTTTGGAGGACTTGGTCAGCAGCCTAGCACAGGCATTCTGGACCACCTGTAGACGCTTCAGGGAGGTTCTGCTCAGACAAGAGAAAAGCCAGTTGCAGTAGTCTAAGCGTGAGGAGATGAAGGTGTGGAGAACAATCTCCAGTTCAGAGCGGGACAGAATGTGACTCAGCTTAGCAATGTTCCTGAGATGGAAGAAGGAAGAGCCAACAAGAGAACTGACATGAGAATCCAGGGTGAGAGCTGGGTCAAAGGTCACACCAAGGTTCCTGACAACAGCACTAGTCTGGGTCATTGTGTCAAATCTGATACTGTGTTTTTAGCACATGGAATCAAGAAAATCTGACAACTTACCTGCTGTTTCCTGTCTGTCAGTCTCAAGCTGTGTGGCTGCCGGTTCTAATCCATGGCGCCATGCATAACCAACCCCCCCAGGCTGGCGTTGTGGCCTCCCACATTCTGGAGGTGGACCAGTTCATACTGACCCCCCTAACCACTGGCACTCTCAATGCTAAAGACCACGAAACGTCACAGGAAAAGCTGGTGTTCAATGTGACCGTCCCTCCTGCAGAAGGCTACATCACCAACCTGGATGACCCCACCAAACCAGTCTGGTCCTTCACCTGGCTGGACCTCCATCACATGAAGGTGGCCTACCAGCCCCCCAACAGTAGCCAGATCCTCCGTAGGAACTACCAGGTACCAGTCTGATCAAAAAGCTAAAGAACAAGCGTTTATAGGATCTGGATCAGTGATCAGGATCATGTCATCAGCCCAGAACCTTCAACACATCGAGCTCTAGACCAGGGGTAGAGATCCCTGGTCCTGGAGAGCCGCTTTCCAGCACGTTTTAGAGGTCTCCCTGCTTCAGCACACCTGATTTTAATCAGCAGGTGATTAACAGGCTTCTGCAGAGCCTGGTGAGCTGCTGCACAGGTGAATCAGGTGTGTTGAAGCAGGGAGACCTCTAAAACATGCTGGATAATGGCTCTCCAGGACCAGGGTTCCTTACCCCTGGTCTAGATAAAAGTTCAACAGGAGTTACTGTAGATGTTTTCCTCCAGGTGGAGTTCAACGCTATAGATGGCTTCTTTCTTAGCAGCCCATCCATCCTTGTCCACCTCTCCATCAGGGCGACAGAAACAAACGCACCCAGAGTCTCCTGGAACATGGGTATGTCTGACTTGCTCTCTGAGCTAAATGAAAAAAATGCAGTTTTTTTTCAATTTCTGGTGTTCCAGGCTTGGACCTGTTGGAGGGCCAGTCCCGATCAATCACGTGGCAGCAGCTGCAGATCATCGACAACGATAACGTTGGTGCTGTTTACCTGGTCGCTGTGGATGGACCCTCGCATGGACAGCTCAGCGTCAGAGGTGAGGGGTCCAGATGATTCATACTTCAAAGCCTAGTCCTAGGCAGAACCACAAGTAGCTGGGGTCTCATCGGTCACCAGGTAAAAGGGTGAGTTACACCTGGACAGTTCTCCAGTCCCTTACAGGGACACGTATGGCTCGGTTCCACCGCCCAAACTGGCAGTAAACGGGGAGGGTCGGCTCGCTAATTTTTCTGTCCCGATCGTAAAACTGGTCCAAATTGATTAACACACAACTGATGCTGGATATTAGAATCATTTCATCCAAACATCTTCCTTATTTAAACATCACATAAAGTCATTCCTTTGATTACTTCTGTCAACTCTTAAGCTGAAGAGTCTGTTTGTGTCCATCTCTGAGTCATGGAGGCTCAGCTCACCTTGACACCCCCTTCTTGAGCTCAACTTGTGCACATTATCCATGGTCCTGTGTTTGTCACAGCAATCAGCCTCGCTCACATCAACAGTCAGTGTCAGGACAGATGCTCTGGTAAAGGTAGAGGTTGGGGTGGTGTAGTCATCCACACATCCAGGACCACAGCTTGGTGATCGTTGAGGCCTTGAATCTCGTCTTCTTCCGTGTGGTCCTGGGTACCCTCGTCAGGAGACGGGGGTCTCTTTGGTGGAGTAGGA
Source organism: Aphyosemion australe (assembly GCA_006937985.1). Lineage (NCBI taxonomy): Eukaryota > Metazoa > Chordata > Actinopteri > Cyprinodontiformes > Nothobranchiidae > Aphyosemion > Aphyosemion australe. The sequence goes on from SSNS01000945.1 coordinate 91,065, forward strand.
GACTCGACTGGGGAGGCTGGAAGCATCGGATGGTGACGTGGGCTCTGATGGTGGAGGTGAGGGCAGCTGCGTTGGTTGGTACAGAGGCAGAGCTTTGCAGCAACCCTGCATCTGCCAGGAACCATTCCCATTCCTTGGACGTGACGATCACAGAACTCTGGCGCCAGACATCCATTTCAGGTGTGGGAGTGTAGGTGGAAGGAGTCAGAGACTCATGCTCATACCTGGGGGGTGAGTCCCACTGTGCCTCCTCATCCCAGCTCTGGTTATCTGGGTGGTGGAAGGGTTAGAGCGGGGGGGAATATGGGACAGACACACACGGCCCTATTGCCGCGTGTCGCCCATCCGTCATGTATCTGAGGAGATTATGCTTCTGTCTGGGAACTCCCACAGCATGGTGTAAAGTGGAAGATCGTTGATGTAGGCTCATGCCCGTCCATCTTGTCCTGGAGGGGCCTCAGCTAGGTGAACTCCAGATCACGGTGGCCTCAGCCTCCAGTTGAAGAACAAGGCCGTAGGAGACGTCACACCTTTAGCTGTGTTTATTGGGACCACGTTCTTCTTTTCTTTTCCTAGATTCCTCTGATACGGGATTTCTAGCTTTCTTTGGTGAATCTGCTGCTGCTACAGCGAGTCTACGTTAAACAATTATGGCAAGCCAAAGGGATAAAAAAAATGCACGTTCTAAACTCGCATTATGTCCGCCAAAACGCTCGTTCAAGACGCACGTTTTGGCGGACATAATGCTCGCTTTTAGAACACGCGAGTTTTTGCCCCCTTTGGTGTAAAAACGCACGTTCAGGACGCGCATTTTGGCGGACATAACGCACGTTTAGAAAGTGCGCTTTTTTTTATCCCTTTGGCTTGCTATATACTGCCATAAAGCAACACCCAGTCAGTACTTATGGTGGCGACCTGAGCTCAAAAACTGTATAGTGCGGTAAACAGACGTGGGACCCCCCAACACTATCACAGGTACAAAAATGAACATAATAGATGATAGTTTGATGCCTAAACTTTACAAAAAAGCATAATTGTAATGTGTAAAAGTTGCGGAATGTTGCTTTAATGACATTTTTACTCACAATGCTACTTGGATCCATTCACTTACTGTGCATTATGCTAAGCTAAAGCTAAAGGAGTATAGCCAGGTCAGGAGAATGACTGAGCTGGTTAAACATTGTTTGCTACCACTTATCTAACTCTGGGAAATATGTCAGACAAATTCTAAATTTTGGGTGGAATATCCCTATAAGGGTGCCGGTACTACTGGCACTTTTAAATTTGACCTCTCAGCGTACCGGGACTTTTTCTAGCGTATGGTGCATATCGGTAGTCTTTCCGGCCCAGTCAAAATCTACAAAAATAATGTTAAAATTCAGTTTGTTTTCAGAAAAACTACAGCCATCCACAAACATCATGACATTGACCTTAAATCTGCGGGTAGTATGATCGAGTATGATCCCGAGAATCAACAGCTAGGAACAGTGTTTCAAATAAGATGGATCATAATAAATGCATTAAAAAATAACCAATGAAATGAATGCCTAGCTTTTAAGGAGAGCCATTAAAGGCGTTCATACATATGGCAGTGGTGAGTCTTAGAGGACAGCGCACAACAAAACCACATAAACGGTTATATCAGTAGTGAAGAGAGGAATGTTGATGTAATAATTGTTTATTATCAATATATTTACAATATTTCTATGTTAATAAATGAATGTTTAACCTATTTTCTTAAGAAAATATGTCTCAAGTGTGTGAGGAATGTGAAGTCTGAGGGTTTTGGTAAATGCCCAGCTACACTTGTCAAATTCTGATTTGCCAACATTTATAAACAATTAACGTTAAAAGAAGTGACACGTCCTATACAATACTCTTCTTCCTGAAGTTCCTGCAGAACGCTAAATTATCATCTTACTGGAAGTCAAGCCAGACTTTGCAGTGGAATAAATAAAGAACCATTTCTTTTGAACAAAATCCTTATCCGGTAAACTCATCAGCCGTGAAACTGAACTGCCTGCAGCCCAAGAGATCATCTCATGACCAGCTGAACGGAGTCAGAGGGAGCTACAACCTATGACATCCAGAAGTGCCTCACCAGGAGAACCTCACCAGCCAGATTGCCGAGAAATCTCATAAACACGGGTTCGTAGTTCTGCACTGGCGTTGGATATTATCATTAGTAGTCTTATTAATTTGATCATTTGTTAAGCCTAAACAAAGACAGCCAGCTTATTGTGATCACCCTGACATCACAATCTTCCTAAGATCTTTAATGAGACTTTTAATAATGTCTAATATCATGTTCCATCACTGTTAATCCATTATTCCAGTTGATATTACCTTGAATCATCATTTATAATCATTTGTCCTGAATTAGAAAAATAGTAATAAATAGATTTTTATAAACCGTCTTCTGTCTCACATCATTATTTTTATAGAGTGTTGGGTCCCTGGTCTGCTCAGAGTTTAATCATCAAATATTAAAGAGTCAATAACAGTGATATTTCATATTTATATGGAATATCATCTGTTGTTGAACACCTTTATGTTTTATTGAGGATTCAGTAAAAATAACCACCTACAACACGTTACATGTCCTAATCTATGTAGTGCTTCGTGCCATGGCCCTCCAGACAAGAGGCAAGTGATGCTGGATGTTAAAGACTGGAACAATTATCCTGTGGGTGGGGGGTGTTGTGTCCGAGCTGGCCATCATGCTCTGGTTCATGACCTACGCAGCTGTGTTTCCAAGAAGCTGATCCAATAGTCAACCCGAACCCAGTCCTGCTGCTGATTGTTTAGGTCACCAAGCAGAACTGGGATGGACTGAGTGAGTTTAAGGACTTTTTTACTCCCAATGCTAGTTGGATCCATTCACTTACTGTGTTTTATGCTAAGCTAAAGCTAAAGGAGTACGGCCGGGTCAGGAGAATGACTGGGCTGGTTAACAATGGCTTTTTCCCACTTATCTAACTCTGGCAAATATATCAACAGACAAAATTTCAATTATGGGTGGAATATCCCTTTAAGTAGCACCAGTAAATCAGTGTTCAGCCCAGTTTTTTCAGGATGGGTACAAGTACCGCTGTGTGGAGCATAAGGAGTTAGTACTGACCACAGATCCTTAAGAACACATGCTTGCAAAGGATCCAAAGGAACTGTTGTGTTGTTCATGAGCTGAGTGAACAAGGATGAACCTTGATCTATGACCTTTCAGACCCCTCCACCCACCCACTCTTATGCTCCCCCTCCTACGGCCCTGTTCTGGTATCTGATGAGATTTCTTGAATCTGTCATCTGAGTTTTTCTGCTCCTCTTCCTCCGTTTGCTTTCCATATGTCTGCTGTCCCTGCATGTGTTTCCTAATCAGGTGTAAAGCAAGGCCAGGGCCACTTTGCCAGGGGCTGTCGCTACCCCCTCCACACACACACACGCACACACACACACACACACACGCATGCACACACACACACACACACCACCCTCCTCCTTGCATTCACGTCTGTCCCTTCCAGCCCGCCGCCCTCTTTGAGCGGCAGCAAGCAGCAGATTGGACCCACTGCAGTTATTTCATGGCGGCGTGCACCCAGAGCAGATGTACTGTCCCTTAACGGGTTTCCACCAGCCGGGGGGGCCGAGGGGGGAGGAGGTGGCAGGGGGCCCATCGGCCCCGTCAGCCACCACCAACACAGCTAAGTTAGGTGAAGTGTCTTGCCCAATGACTCAACAGTGGAATTCTCAAGAAGGAACTGGGATTGAACTGTCAACCTTCCTATTACTGAACGCGCTCTACTCCTTGAGCTACGATGACACTAGAAAAACACCAGAAATAGATCAGAAAAGGGACTTTTACTGTTATTTTTTTGTGAAAAATTGATGCAATTCTTCCATGAAAACTGAGAAGCTGATTAATCCTTGTAGCTTTTATTTGATCGTATTCATACACTGCTCACAAAAATTAAAGGAACACTTTAAAGAAACACATTAGATGCATCAGATCTCAATATGAAGTTGGATATCTATACAAATAACGACAGGGCAATGTCTTAGGAACAAAAGGATGCCAAGTCTTTTAATGGAAATAAAGGTTTTCAGCCTACAGAGGGCTCAATTGTGTAGACACCCTTAAATCAGAGTGAAATGAAGATGTGGCAGGCTAGTCCATTATTTCAAAAACTTCATTTCTGCAACTCAAAATGCTTTTCAGTATCTTGTGTGGCCCCCACGAGCTTGTGTGCATGCTTGACAACGTCGGGGCATGCTCCTAATGAGACAACGGATGGTGTCTTGTGGCATTTCCTCCCAGATCTGTGTGAGGGCATCCCTGAGCTCTTGTACAGTCTGAGGAGCAACCTGGCGCCGCCTAATGGACCCAAACATAATGTCCCACAGATGTTCTATTGGGTTTAAGTCAGGGGATCGTGAAGGCCATTCAATTGTTTCAATTCCTTCATCCTCCAGGTACTGCCTGCATACTCTTGCCACATGAGGCCGGGCATTGTCGTGCATTAGGAGAAAACCAGGACCTACTGCATCAGCGTAGGGTCTGACAAAGGGTTCAAGGATTTCATCTGGATACCTTATGGCAGTCAGAGCACCATTTCCTAGGCAGTAGAGGTCTGTGCGTCCCTCCATGGATATGCCTCCCCAGACCATCACTGACCCACCACCAAACCTGTCATGTTGAACGACGTTGCAGGCAGCATAACGTTCTCCTTGTCTTCTCCAGACTCTTTCACGTCTATCACAGGTGCTCAGGGTGAACCTGCTCTCGTCTGTAAAAAGTACAGGGCGCCAGTGGCGGACTTGCCAATTCTGGTGTTCTTGAGCAAATGCCAGTCGAGCTCTACGGTGCTGGGCAGTGAGCACAGGGCCCACTACAGGACGTCGGGCCCTCAGGCCATCTTCATGAAGTCTGTTCCTGATTGTTTGGGTAGAGACATTCACACCAGTGGCCCTCTGGAGGTCATTCTGTAGGGCACGAGCAGTGCTCAGCCTGTTCCGCCTTGCACAAAGGAGCAGGTATCGGTCCTGCTGATGGGTTGTGGACCTTCTACGGCCCTGTCCAGCTCTCCGAGAATAACCGCCAGTCTCCTGAAATCTCCTCCATGTTCTGGAGATTGTGCTGGGAGACACATTAAACCTTCTTGCTGCAGCACGTGTGGATGTGCCATCCTGGAGAAGTTGGACAACCTGTGCAACTTCTGTAGGGTTAAGGAATCGCCTCATGCTGCCAGTAGAGATAATTACTCAAGCCAAAACTAGCACGAGTGGAAAACCAGCCAAAAAAGATCAAGAGGGAGAAACTTGAAATGACCTCCACATGTTAAACCAGTCCTGTTTTGAGGGTTTTGTAATTGTTGCCACTTTAGTGCACCTGTCGTTAAGTCCATGAACACCAATACAGCTGAAAGTGATTAACAACGCCCTCAGCTGCTTAATCAACCAGAAAATTATCAGACAGGTTTCATTGATTTCATGCCAGGCCCAATAAAAAAGTGTTCCTTTAATTTTTGTGAGCAGTGTATTTAAAAACACGAGTTGGTTTTTCATCATTTCTAGTCAAAGTTATCAGGAGTCATTCTGAAAGATCAAAGGGCCACTTTTGGCTCCAGTACCCAAGTTAGAGGATGCTGAAGATTTATTATGGTTCAGATTACCCTCTAGGACAGGGCTAGGCAACTCCGGTCCTAGAGAGCTGCAATCCAGCCAACTCACAACAGAGGGCACACCCTAGACTTGGTCATCACGTTTGGCCTGTCCACCCGTGTGCTCTCTGTTGTTGACTTGGCTGTCTCTGACCATTATTGCGTGTTTTTTAATATCACCGGTTTTACCCAGCGGGAGTCCTCTGTGAGAACCGTCAGGAAATGTCATCTAACCCCTGAAGTGGCTGCAGGCTTTATTGATATTTTAGAAAAAATACCTCCTATTGCTTTACCTGCCCCCTGTGATTTTATAGTGAACGATTTTAACAGTAGGCTTCAGTCCACCCTTGACCGTCTGGCTCCATAGAAAATTAAAAAGATACAGCCTAGACTGACAATCCCATGGAGAAATGAAGCGCTCAGATTACAAAAGAGGAACTGCAGGGTGGCAGAGAGAAAATGGAGGAAAAACAAAATCACAATAAACTGTCAAATATACACAGAAACCCTAAAATCATACAACANTATATATATGCAGTAAGGAATTCACGGAACGCATACTTTTCCAAAGTCATCTCAGAAAATAAAAACAATCCCAAAATCCTGTTTTCCATCATTAATAGAGTTTTTAACAATCCCCCTGATGAGTTTCAGAAAACACCCTCAAACTCTCTCTGAGAGGAGTTTGCAGACCACTTCAGAGGGAAGGTACACACAATCAGAGGCAACATTTTATCCTCTCACAGTGACTTTAGTGGTTTTAGTGAAGTCAGAGTGTGTACCGTTACCAGAGGAAACACTGGACAGTTTTGTCCTGGTGGAAGCTGGGACTCTTGATAAAGTTTGCTCCTCAGTGAGGCCCACCACATGTCTTTTAGATCCAGTTCCTACTTCATTTTTTAAGCCATTTTATGAATATTTTAGAGATGAGATTTTAGCCATGATGAACTGCTCTCTTCAGACGGGGGTCTTTCCTGCCACCTTTAAAGGGACGGTGGTGAGGCCCCTGTTGAAGAAGAGAAACTTAGATTTTAGTGATTTTAACAACTACAGACCGATATCTAACTTACCATTTTTAAGTAAAATTTTAGAAAAACTTGTTTTAATCCAGCCTAATGATTTTATTAATGCACATGATGTCCTTGAGAAATTTCAGTCTGGTTTTAGAGTAAACCACAGCACAGAGACAGCCCTTTTAAGAGTTTTAAATGACCTAAGAATTAATTATGACGAACAGAGGCTGACAGTTCTGGTCCTACTGGATTTAAGCGCTGCCTTTGATACAGTGGACCACAACATTCTTTTAACCTGGTTAAAACACATCGGCCTCTCTGGTGCTGTCCATGAATGGTTTACTTCCTATCTCACAGACAGGACTTTTGTGGTAAGTTTAGAAATTACATGTGGTGTGCCCCAGGGTTCGATTTTAGGCCCAGTGCTTTTTAATCTATATATGCTCCCACTTGGCAGCATCATCGGGGCAACACAGAGTTAAGTTCCACAGTTATGCAGATGATACACAGT